>PVJI01015821.1:0-39999 GCA_004026765.1 Micronycteris hirsuta
CCAACAATGTACTAGGGTTCCCTTTTTTTCCACAACCTTGCCAGCACTTGTTGTTTGTTAATTTATTAGTGATGGCCATTCTGACTGGTGTGAAGTGGTATCTCATTGTGGTTTTAACTTGCATCTCTCTGATGAGTAGTGATGTTGAGCATTTTTTTCATGTGTCTATGGGCCTTCTGTATGTCTTCCTTGGAGAAGTGAGTCTGAGAAAAGTAATTTTTGGTAGGAAGGCTTGTATCTATGAAAAATCTAAATCAGTCGCCAATTTCATTATTTTGGACATCCATATGTATTAAAATATTTACTGGATATCAACTATAAAATATTCAGTGCTTGACCCAGAGTAGGTGCTCAACAAATATTGGTTGAACAATCAAATAAACTTGATAACAGACTAAGAGCAGGGACAATAAAACAATACGATAATACCTATTGAAATGCCAGTATTGAGTTCAGAATAGATACCATCAAATTTGCTCCTGTCAAAAATAATAGATAAGTTCACCAATTTATGTATGTGATTATATATGAAGTAACTCAGGGAGTAAGTAACTTGCCCACATAGCTAATAAGTAGTCCAGCTGAATTCAAAATTATCTGACTCCCAAATCCTCACTCTACTATTCTGCTTCTACTTCAAACCAGCGAGAGAAAACAGTCCCATGTCTTGAGTAGCCTATGGTGTAGCAGGCGAGACAGAGGAAGTAAACAATCATAATGTAAGAGCCACAGTAGAGGTGTTTGTACAAAGCACCTAGATGGGATACTCACAGAGCGGGTAGCATCTAAATTACCCTTCAAGGGAAGAGCAAGAGTGTCCAGGAGCAGAGTAAAGAAAGGGCATTTCAAGTAAAAAGAACATAGTTCCTGCTACTATTGCTGGATGACGAACCACCTCAAAATTTGGGCATAGAAAAAACACTACTTTATTGATTGCGTGGGTTCTGTTGGTTAGGAAATCAGAAAGAGAAGAGTGGGATGGCTTGTTTCAGTGTGAGCTTCATCTGGGATGATGATTCAAAGCCCAGGGGTGATGTTAGCTGGGCAGCTGAAATCATTTGAAGGCCACTTTGCTCCATATCTGGTGGTTTCTGCTGCCCATCAGCCAGGACCTCAACTCGACTGTTTGCTGGAACACCTGTATGTGGCCTCACCATGTGGCTGCTGGGGCTTCCCTACAACATAGTGGCTGGGCCCCAAGAGCAAGCATCCCGAGAGAACCAGGAGGAAGCTAAATTAGCTTTTACGACTTAACCTCAGAAATCACGTGGGATCACTTCACTTCAGACACAAGCTGGCCCAGATCAAGGAGAAGGAACATAAATGCACCCCTCAATGTGAACATGGCAAAATCACATTGAAAGAGGAGCATGTGGGATGGTTACAGCCATCTTTAGAAAATATAATTGGCCAAAACACCACGTGTCTGTCCACTTGAAAGAATGGAATTGCAGCCAGGTAGCTGCAGGGGTTGCCCAGTTGCCAACTACCATGACAAACCCACTCTGTTAAAAATGTTTCAGGTTATGTATAGCTTGGTTTACAGCAAAGAAAAGATTTTTGTCCAGATTTCCTTCCACTTCCTAGTGCAGCTTCTTGGTAAATATCTAGTATTTCCTTTGCTTAAAGAGACAACGGCGAGGCTTGAAGGACTGTACATGCCCAAGAAGACTCGAATATGTCCCAGCATGGTCACCACATTCTGGAGCAGGAGACTGACCATCAAACCAAATGAGCCAGTGACCCCAAGTGCCCCTCCCGCTGGGCTTGTGCCCCCTGGTGGCAAAGAGTGGGCAGTCGAGGTGGTTTAGGAGGAGCGGCAAACTGCAAGGGGCAAGAGAGGGCCTGCCAGACTTCTCAGGAGTCAGGTAGTGACAGTGGTTCCTCCATCCGTGGTATTTAGATTCCAGCCAGGCTTAGCAGGATCGTCATGGCAACTTGCCTGTCTGCGCTGCTGAGCTGAGACAGGATTCCCTTAGTAACCAAGGAGCCCAGGAGATGATGCTTAAAATAATCTTTTATGCCCAGGCAGAAATGCCTTTGCGGTTTTATTAACCATGAAGCATCACAGGGTATGGCTTTCACTCCCACTTTATTTCAAAATGGAAAAAATGACTTTTTAAGGCAGGAATTTCCAACGAAGAGCCAAATGCTGTCTTCACCCCACAAAGCACACATCCCACGGATGCCAATGGGCATCTCACAGGAATTCTGAGAGCAGCTGCTGGTCACTGTTACATAAATTACCTTCACGTAACCGGGCGATCTCTGGCTGAAATGACTGGCTTCGTCTAATCTCTCTTCTGTTCCCCACTGAAGTGCCTCCCAGCCAGTCTCTCAGCAGGGCCAATACTTACTGGGCAAGAGTTTCACACTTGGGCCGTTGAGCCTGGGAGTTCCTCGCACCCGACACCCTCCCTGCTCACAGCACTTCCCCAGCTTCCCCTCACCTCCAGGGCCTGCCTAGGCCAGCCGCCTCTGTGAGGACGCCCACATTATCCCCTGCCCTGGCCGGTACTTCCTCTTAGTGTTTCCCGTATGTATGTATGTTCTTGCCCACATTTTCTTTTATTATAAGTGGTAAACTTGACAACCCTCAAGTTTATAAACCATATCTTCTTGACAAGACTGCTAACTCTTTAAAGGCTGGATAATACAGTGTAATATATTTCTTCAGCTCTTCCAGAAGCCCTACATTTATATGAATTTCAGAAATGCTTGGAAATTTTAATAGCGATAGTTGCACAACTTTGTAAATATACTAAAAATCACATATTGAAAAGAAAAATGTTATGATATAAAAAATATATGACAATCTGTTGTGAAATACTGAGAGTAGCCAGAATTTCCACGTAAACAGCACGGGAAACCCTAGAAACAAAATTTGGTGGAAAGGATTTGACCTTGGGTTACCAAATGTCCCACAGGAGGAGAGGGTTCTGCCTTACCCACTGACATGTTCCTTCTGCCTCCGCCTCCACCAGCATCAGGGGCAGCAGAGGACTTGCCCTACCCGTGTATTTAGCTGGGAGAAGTCTTTTTTAGAAGTGGGAAGTCTGGGTTCAGGTCCTGTCTGTGCTACTACTTCCATGTGCCTGGCTGAATCACTTAGTTTTTCTGAGTTTTCACATCTTTAAGATATGATTTAATAAGACTCCTTCAGTAGGTAAAGGTAGAAGAGGGTACAGAAGGGATAAATGGTAATGGAAAAATGCACTAAAAATGAACTATTAAAAAATAAAAATAGCCCTGGCTGGTGTAGCTCAGTGGATTGAGCGCGGGCTGGGAACCAAGCGCTCCCGGTTTGATTCCCAGTCA
This sequence comes from Micronycteris hirsuta, assembly GCA_004026765.1. NCBI lineage: Eukaryota > Metazoa > Chordata > Mammalia > Chiroptera > Phyllostomidae > Micronycteris > Micronycteris hirsuta. The sequence goes on from PVJI01015821.1 coordinate 3,319, forward strand.
GGGCACATGCCTGGGTTGCGGGCCAGGTCCCCGTGAGGGCCATGTGAGAGGCAACCATACATTGCTGTTTCTCTCCCTCTCTTTCTCCCTCCCTTCCCCTCTCTCTAAAAATAAAATAAATAAAATCTTAAAAAAATAAAAATAAAAAACCTCACAAGGCAACAATACAGATTAAATAAAACAATGCACATTAAGTGCTTTACACAGTACTCAGCATATAGGAAGAACTAAAAAATGCTGGCTATTAGTATTATTAATATTTATGTTGACTTTCTGCTACCTATTATAATAATTATGAAAAATCTTGATCTACCCTCTTCTGACTTTCTGTTGGTATTTCCTGTATGAACAATTTCCATGGGTGCAATCCTGTAAGATTCACAAGACCTTAGGAGATCTCTTGGTCTTGCTGTTGGCCTCCGGTGTTTTCTATGTCCATGTTTGCTGATCTGCTTTTAATACTAAAGAAGTACAACATGCACAAAAGTGGTGTTTTCACTGTTTAAAAACATCATCACCATCCTCATCATCAACACCATGACCACCACCATCAGGGACCCAGGGATTTTTTTCTAGACAAGGTGTAGTGTGTTCAGCCCACTCCCCTCCGTTCCACCCATCTCTTCCTCTCATCTTGGAACTCACAGCCCTCAGCCCAGGAGCATTGCAGGGAACGCCAGCTGCGGTTCTGCTGTCTTTGCCTTAAAGGAAAAGAGTTTCCTTCAGGTGGGTCAGTTATGACGAGAACAGTCATTTGTTCGAGAGAACATGTATTCTCTGGAAAAGGAATTGTTGCCACACCATAAAGGTAGTGACAGGAGCAATGAAAATGCCCATAGTGAATTTACTGTTTGAGCCATTGGTATAATGTCTGGGACAATGTTAAATGTTTTGCAAATATTATTGCATCTAAGTCCTGCAATAATCTATGAGGAAAGCACCATGGCCAGAGAGGTTGAGTAATTGTTTAAGACCATGTATCTAGTAAACATCCCCAGGAAAGCCATATCCCCAGTACAGCTTGGTTTGGAATCTGGGTCTCCTAATTTCCAACCCTATGTTTTCTACTCTATGTGATGTTGAGCCTATAGATTTGCTGCTTGGGTGACTGAAAGCAGAAGTTATTTATAAAATGTCTCCTTGCTTAAGTTATGGCCAGCAGGAGAGGGGAAAATGATATTTAAAGTGAAATATCAACTAGACTGGAAATGTCTAAACGTAAAATGTCATTCTGAGTGGGCAAGTCTTTCTGCAAAAGGGAATTCGGGACTTGGTCACTCAATGAAATAAAATATATCAGAACTTGATTCTTAGGGAACTTTGTCACCTGCACTGGGCACTTTCTCCTGTGAGCACAGGGGGACATCCCAGCACTGGGCAGCTGGGATGTCTCAGGCAGTGGAAGGTACCGGCTGTAATGGATGCTTCCTTGGACTCTAAAGCACAATGGCCTTCCCTGAGGAGGAAAGGCAGGCCAGCCTGTGGGACAAACAACCATTCTCCCTCGAACTTTCCTCAGTCCCCTCACCCGCAATCTTCTAGCAAATTTAAAGAACACCTTAATCATGATTGCCCTCCTGCTTCCAAAAATGTGAGAGAGATTTGATTTTAATCTCTCCATTGTTCCATTCATGTAAGTCTGAGTCCTTCTTCCAAATCCTGAAATGGGAAATGTAGTGAGGCACCATAGAGCGGACACGAGGGAAATGGAAGTGGTAGCTGTCGAGTATCAGGCAGGGACACAGCGGGCTTCCCAGTTGGAGGAGGACACGATAATTGCCTGTCCTCTTGCTCTTTTCCTGCAGTGGCAACTCTAATGATTTTGCCCCGTCTAGAAGTAATTGTACCTCCTCTGTTTCTTTCTTCATGTGAGACAGTGAAGTAGAAGCAGTGAATGGGCAATATGCTGTTTCATTCACAAATATCCAAGCACCTTCCATGTTTCAAATCCTATGTGCCGTGAGCTATCTATGAGCTAAATCCTACAGGGGGATCAAAGCGAAACCTGTTCTCCAAGGCCCTGAGACAGAATACTTACAATAAAATAATAGATAATATAATACTAACTTAGATTAATATTATATTAGTATTATATATTGCATATAACATACCCATATATATGGGTAAACTTCAACTGGGTCAAGTGCAAAGGAAATCTCTGGGCTTTGGCCGCTGAAGTCCAGTGGTAGACTGAGGTTTAGGCAAGGCTGGATCCAGAGCTGGACTGAGGTCAACACTCAGTGTCCCTTGTTTTCCCTTTTTACCTCCTAGTGCTGCTCTCCCCTGTTTTGGCTTCAGTCTCCTGAGGTGGCAGGACGACTTCCTGCTCACACAGATGCACGTCCTCATAGTGCGGCAACATCACAGGAGACGGAACCCTCTCCCGAGAGCTCCAGCAGAAGTCCTGGCTTCGGGTTATTTGGCCTGGCTCAAGTCCCGTGTTTATCCCAGAGTCAGTCACTGTGACAAATGCCTTCAAATGCTAAAGATTTTTGCATTTTTTTCAGCTGACTTTAATTATTTTCTGAGTCATGCTTTTGCCTTCTATACTATACAACTTAACCAGCACGCTAAAAATCATGATTTCTATACGCCACTTAATATATGCCATACATTGAGCTCAACATTTTAAAGATATTGTCTCCTTAGGTTCTCATACAGACTTGAAGAGGTAGATGGTATTGTTTGCATTTTGCAGACAAGGCATCTGAGGGTCAGAGAAGGCAGCTAAGTTTACATTTTCTGGGAAATACATTTCTGTCTGACACCAGCGTTCTTGCTCAGAACCATTATGATTCTGCTTCCTTTGGGAGGGTCGGAGCAGCTTGTTAACCATCCTGGCCAGGATGGGTAAGTGCACATTGTGAAAAAAAATGAGACCTGCAGAACGGCAGCTCAGCCAAGCTCATTCTGATCCTGAGGATATTGAATAAAGAGACACGAACAGAGGGGATGGTAAAATCTGGGCTGGGGCTATCTTTAATGATGTTTTGAGTCACTTTCAATTCATCTGATCCATATTAAACTCTAAATGAATTAGTTCAGGTTATAAAATTATCTTCTCAGCCTCATCCATCCCTGTGGGTGTACATCTTTTTAATATTCCGCACTCCAGTCCACCGGGGCTTGACACTTGGCTCTCTGACAGCTTTCCGTGACGCAGTGATGGCAGTCCTGGGGATCCCAGCCGGTTGCCAGGGATTCACCTTTGGTTCATTAATGAATTCAGGAGGTCCTTTTTAGCATTTTTATGTTACTCTGAATGATCATTCAATATGCAAGAGGGAAGAAAGATCTTCCTTTTAAAATATGCCATACCTTTTAATAATCTGCGAAAGAATCTTCTCTCATGGAAATCTTACCGTGGCCATCAGGATGGGAACAGTAAGGGGGAAGTGGTGCGTGTTCATCTTAGACTGCCACACTTGGATTCTGCTTTCAGTTTTACAAAAGTGAAAGCTAATGAGTATGTGTGCATTTAGATGCATATGTGCATAAAAGGGCACTCCACAATGCATGTGTACGTCTATTTTTTTTTTCAGAACTTCCTGGGTAAGACTAGAGAAATAATTCATAAGCCAGTACTTGACACTGTATTTACTTTCTGGGGAAAAGTTCTCTTTATTTTATTTTATTTATTTTTTTGTATTGTCAACAAGGTTGCAGTTCTAGGATGCTCTGATGCTCTCAGGAGTCAGAAACACGGACAGGAATGCAATAACAGCCTATGTCTCTTCGTGAATCCACACCGGGCTTTACTCCACACTGTAAGTTTAATCAATTGGGAGATACATAGAAAACCCCACATTTCCTTTTAGAATCATCTGGCAGTATCTTGCATCCTCATTGTGGTAGGCAAAATGGCTTCTCAAACATGTCCCTGACCTTATCCCTGGAACGTATAAGCATGTTATGTGACCCCAGGGACTTCATGGATGTAATTAAGGTTATAAAATTTAGGATTTATCTGAGTGGTCCAATCTAATCACATGAACCCTTAAAAACAGAAAACTTTCTGGCTAGAGTCAGAGAGATGCTGCAGAAGAAGTCAGAGAGATCCAGGGTTTGAGAGGTACTTGACCCACGAGTGCTGGAGGGGACTGTGTGGGAAGCATGAGAAGAAATGGGCAAAATCTCTGAGTAAAGACTGCTCCCACCACCTTCCCTAGCTGGCAGCCAGCAAGGTCAAGGGACCTCAGTTCTATAGCTCCTACCAACAGGCTGAGTGAGTAGGGAAGCAGATTCTTTGCAAGAGCATCTGGGAAGGAATGTTGTCCTGGTGGTATCATGATTTCAGCCTTACAAGGCTGCAAGGACCCAGCTGAGTCTCCCCGGACTTGTGACCCACAGAAAGTGTGCACTAATCAATGTGTGTGGTTTTAAGCCACTAAGAACCAATACATTCTTTGTCAAGTGGCCTAGAGCAAGCAGTTCTAAGTGTGGTTCCCAAAGGTCCCTGAGACCCTTTCAAGGAGTCTGTGAGGTAAAAACTATTTTCACAATAACACGAAGATGTTACTTGCCTTTTTCACTGGGTTGACCTTTGCACTAATGGTGCAAAAGCAATGGTGAGTAAAACTACTGGAGTCTCAGTTCACTGGAAGAAGGTGGCACCACATTGTACCAGTGGTCACTTATTTTTCACTGTCATACCCTTGCAGGAAAGAACATGCAGTTTCACTTAGAGATGTTCTTAACAGAGCAGAAAAATTCACCCTGGCTGGTGTGGCTCAGTGGGTTGAGCGCCAGCCTGCAAACCAAAGGGTTGCTGGCCCGACACCCAGTCAGGGCACATGCCTGGGTTGCGGGCCAGGTCCCCAGTAGAGGGCATGTGAGAGGCAACCACACATTGTTGTTTCTCTCCCTTTCTCCTTCCCTTCTCCTCTCTCTAAAAATAAATAAAATTAAAAAAAATAGAGCAGAAAAATGATACGTTATTAAATCTTCACTCTCATGTCTTTTTCACATGCTGGGCAACAAAGTGCAAAGCACCCAGAAAGCGCTTCCCCTGATTCCAGCCTGAGATGGTTGCCTCAGAGTATGCAGTCCCTGTGTTGTGACCTGAACTAGCTGGTTTTCCCCCACAGAACTCTGTTTTTACTTGGAATAAAGACGGACAGATAAATGAGTTATTCAAACGTGTGGTTAGGAGATATTTTCTTGAAAATGAATGAAGTTGAGCCTATCACTTCAAGAAAAGCAACTGACAGTGTTTGTCGCCAATGATAACATTGGAGCTTTCAAGCAAAGATTAGAATTTTGGGAAACCTGAATCTGCCACCATAACTCGACAGGTTCTCAACACTTAAAGTCTGTGAGATGAGATTGGCAGTGACATTAGACAGCAAAAGGTGATTTTTAAAAATACTGTAACATAAAGTGCGTGAGTGTTCGGAGTATCTGAATGCCTGAGTGCGTCGATATTTTCCAAGTGGCTTGTGTATGTTATCGCAAGGTCTCATGTGGTAAAAGGACCACTGAAAATGCCAGAACAGGTTTATTGATACCACTGCCTATCTTACACTGCAGCTAATGTTTGAGAAGCTACCACTTGTTGAGTTTTGATGGGGTAAAAAGAAGGATAAGCCCACTTATCTGAGACAGGTAAAAATACTCCTCCCCTTGTCAGCTGCGTTGCTATGTGAGGCTAGATTTTCTTGATGGTACTTCAACCAAAACATCCCGTCGCAACAGCTGACTGCAGAAGCAGGTATGTGGACCCGCTGCCTTTCATGAAGCGAGATGCCCAGAGCTTTTCTGTCCCACCTTTTCTTTGGTTTTGAAAATACACATTTTTTAATAAAAATATTGTATTTATGTTAACATGATGGATATGTTAACAATGAATTACCATTGATGTTTAAATGAATTGTTAATATATTACATTTGCAGTCGCAATTCCTAATACAACAAATATCGATAGAGTCTATAAACAGTATCTATCGAAGCCCAGGGGAGAGCAGGCCATGGATGGAGAAGAGAAACTCAGTGCTTCCCAATTTGTACTCAAGAGCCAATGCAAGCCCAGAGGTATTTTTCATTTTGTAGTGTCTAAAACAATTGTTTAATTTTGAATGAGTTTCCCCTATTTACTAATTGGTGGGATTTCTGTGAAATACCCGGTTACTCAATTCTCTTGAGAAACTGGGTGATCTGGCTGCATTGGGTCCACACTGGTGCCCTGCCCTGGGCGGGGGGCTGCCCCCTTTTGGACACACCCTTTCCAGCTTCCCTCTGTCTGCACCACACTCTACTCTTTATGTCCCTTTCCTTGAACCTGCTTCTCCCCAGTTGTTCACATGGCTTGCTCAGCTCCTGGGAGCATCTGCATCTGGAATGTCCCATCTACGTGGCCTCCTTGGTGGCAAGAAGTTGGGGAGACCTACTTGTTTCCTAAGACTCTTCCACTGCTCCCAGGGGGATGTTGTACATCACGAGATGCCAGGAACTCACAACACAAAGCTGAGGTCACTAGATGAGAAGACATTTCTGAAATGGGGGCAAAGGGCCTGTTTTAAGGCACATTTTCTCATATCTCTTAAGAATCTGCTGCTTGCCAAGGCAGTGGATGGGTATAGTGCCTGGAGGGTGGCTGCAGTGGGGGTTATTCAAAATGAGTTTGAGCTCAGGATCTAGAATGTCTGTGTTCAAATCTTGACTATGCCTTGTGATAGCTGTGGGACCTTAGGTTAATTACTTAACCTCTCCGTGTCTTAGTTTCCTTATGTGCAAAATGAGATTAATACTATGACTTACCTTTTAGGGCTGTTGAGGGAATTAAATGAGATAGTTTGTGATAAGCACTTAGAACAGTGGCTGGCATACAGTAAGCCCTCCATGATTGTTAGCTATTATTTTTTTTTTTGCTATTGTTCTTTTAAGCTGGGTAGCCCTGACCGGGTAGCTCCATTGGTTGGAGCATCATCCTGTACACCAAGGGGTTGTGGGTTTGATCCCCCAACAGGACACACATCTGGGTTGCTGGTTCGATCCCTGGTTAGCAACTGATCAATGTCTCTCTCTCCCCCTTCCACTCTCTCTAAAACCAATAAATGGTATATCCTTGGGTGAAGACAAAAAAAAAAAAAGAAAGAAAAAAGAAAAGGGAAGTAAACTGTCATAAGGTTCTGCCAGGCAAACTGAACTCTGTCCTTATCACTCCCTCTCACAGAGCCCAGGAGTCCCGACATAAAATGTAACAGGTCTCAGGAGATATTTGAAAATGACACGGCATCATTTTGATTGCCAGCCACAGCCACTTAACCTACCTGCTAAAACTGTGATGGGTTTGAGATCACTCACGAGGCACATTAACAATTTTGTTCATTCATTCATTCATTCATTCATCCATGCATTCATTTGATTAGTCACATCTTTCTTCATTAAATATCTATTGAGTTCTTACTGCGTTCCAGGCACACAGACAAGGAAACTCGTGTCCTGGGTTAGGGCTAGCAACAACCACCAGCTACTTCTGTAGGACAGAACCTAACTATTTTAATTCCTTGTTTGTTAAAAACAATGAACCATGGCCTGGCTGGTGTAGCTCAGTGGATTGAGCGTGGGCTGGGAACCAAAGGGTCCTGGTTCGATTCCCAGTCAGGGCACATGCCTGGGTTGCAGGCCAGGTCCCCAGTGAGGGCCATGTGAGAGGCAACCATACATTGCTCTTTCTCCGTCCCTTCTCCTCTCTCTAAAAATAAATAAATAAATAAAATCTTTAAAAAAATAAAATAAAAACAATGAACCATGTTTTCTATGAGACTGTGAAAGAGCTAGTCCTACCTACTCTGAGGCCATGCCACCTACATGAAATAAATCGCTGCTAGAAAACTGCCTTGAAAAGAGAAACAAGACCATAACTCTTAGAAAAAATTCTGTAAGTACCCAATTTATTCATAAAACAATACAGTTTAAATATTTATGATTTTTTCCAGTCATACATTTTTACCATCATTCCCAAAATGTTGTGCTGACATGTATTTGCAAGGTTAGAATCTATAATTATAACACTGGAAATTATACAAGGCCTATTTGATTTGCATGTTAATATGTTTCCCCTCTACAAACAAACAACAAACAGATCTATTTTGCCTTGTGATTTACTTCCCCTTCTCTATGACTATCTTGTGATTTTTATGCTGCAAAACACTTGTCCATTTCTGTGTGAGAAGATTATACAAGTGAAACATTCATTCTTCTGGTTGAAGACTGGCCAGTTTATATCAAAACAAAATACCTTCTCCTAAAACAATGATTCCAGGCATTTCTGCTGATAAGAGTTGGCTCTCAGGAGTGATGATAACAAGAGACAAAAAGAAGCCCCACACAAAGCTTAAAAATCACCTTGGTGGGCCACATTTCTGGGGAGCCACATTGCATGGCCAAGTGCCGTGGAAAAGTCCCCACTGTTGTTCTACTGAAGACTTTTTGAGGTCACTCCTAGGGGTTGACGCAAACACAGAATCATTCCTGCAAGGTGTGTGATGCCTCCTTTAAGAGGGTGGGCCCAGCCAGGAGGAGCACTCCCTCGTCTGTTTAAGGAAGAGGTGTGACTATAAAGCAGTGAGACTGATTTGGGGTGTGCAGCTTCTGGAATCAGCCTCGCTACTTTCTACTCCCACCTCGGAGACAGGCAGGACCTGTGTGCTGCTGGTGGGGAAGAGGTGGCATTCCCAAGCAGATGAGGTTCTGCCCTGTTTTGGACGGTCTCCACGGCACACCCTAAAGTCTAGAACCTCAGCGCTCTCGGTGCGGTCTGAGGACTGCGCTGGCATCACTTGGGACCTTGTTGGAGCTGCAGAATCTTGGGCAGACCTAGGGCATCACAGCCTGAACTTTGGCAAGATCCTCAGGTGATCTGTGTGCACAGTGAAGTCCAAGGGGTGCTGGGCTGGGAGCCCAGACCCACATCAAGAAGATGACTAGGTGGCTAGCCCTCTTCTTCAGTAGAGAGACCATTCTCAGCAGGGATGAGTTAGAGATAACAACTGCAAAAACTGGGTGTTTCTTTTATTATTTTAAACATGCAAAATACAGTCCATGCAGCTGCCATTTTGAAAAGTCTCTCATCCCGAAGCAGATAAAACCAGTATGTTTTAACTATCAACGTTCGGTAAATGTTTCAAAATGCTTTACAGTGTAAAGATAATAAGAAATTTAGCAAAATTTCAACAAACCTGTATAAAAAAACTGATACAGATACCATTTTATTTCAAGGCGACATGCTGTAATGTAAAGAGTAAGTTATAAGTATTTGTGTTTCTTTGTAAAAAGTCTTTAACAGTATAAGGGCTTACCAGATCCAGGCCTCAGGGCTACACATGCAAAAAAAAAAAAAAAAAAAGGTCAGTTAGTTAAAATCAACAAAACGTGCTATTTTTAAATGTGTATGTGGTTTTTTTTTTGTTTGTTTAGGTACAGGAGTAGTAGAAGTATTAAATAGTAGCAGGATTAGTATTTCGGAACTCTGTAAAAGTGTGCACAGTTCACGGTGCTAGCGTCCTGGAAGACTCATACATTTCCGACGAACACTTTGGCTTAATCCCTTTGCCATTGTAATAGTCCACAACTTGATTTGGAACTTCAGCCAACACGCTCTTTGCCAGGGCGGCTGGAGATGCCTGCAGAGGAGAGGAAAGCACCATGATTTTGGCACCTGGCCATCGGAATCTGGTTGAGAATCAGCCTGGAAGGCTCGAGTCCCGTTCTGAGTAGCTAGTCTCATTCATTCATTCATTCATTCATTCATTCATTCATTGTTTGTCAAAGGCCTCCAAGCAACAGTTGCCAGGTTCTTGGAAACTGCATTATTAATTTCCTAATTATATTTTTACATGCCTGGCTCAAAATATAAAACTACTCACATCTGAAATATGGGTGAAAGTTAAATAGCAGAATGAATCGTCTCACCGTTTTGTTTCTGATTTATATTTAATTCTAGACATTTATTTATGTTCCAGGCACTGTGCTAGAGTTCAGGGGGTCTGTGATTCTTGCTATTAGGGAAGTTACAGTCATGTGAGAGGAGCCTGGCATGGCCAAAATTAAGCCTACTTTGAGGTAAGACACAGCACATGCTACAAACCAACAGCATCAATCAAACGGGAGTTTATCAGAAATGTAAAATCCTAGGCCCACCCCCGAGCCACTGAGTCAGAATCTGCACTTTAACTGGAGGCCCACGTGATCCCCATGCATGTGCAATTTGAGAAGTAGTCACAAGCGCTGTGTGACCAGAGCACAGGAAACAGAGACTGAGTCATCTTGGTGGAAATCAGAGCAGGCTTCCAAGAGAAGGTGGCATTTAAGCTGGGTATGTTTTAAAACGTAGAGAAGGAAAGGACTGGCAATTGATCATTTTCAGGACAGTGAGTCATCTGATGGGGTTGAAATGTGTGCATGTGTGTGCATGTGTATGTGCGTGCATATGTGTGCAGGTTGCAAATGCAGGGTTGGTGGGACATTCCACTGGGAAAATGGAATGCCCCACCTTGAGGCGGGGGATGGGGTGGGGCAGAGCGTATTGAATACCACCACGCTAATTAATGCAGCCATTATCCCATCAGCACTGTGGCTCCACCATACGACTTGAGGCACAAAGGTGGTTGACATTCTGCATGGACTCTGATGTTCAGTACTAACTCCTCAACCCCTGGGAAAACAGACTTTCCCAAACCTATTATGAATACTGAATACATTGAATATTTGAAGCAGAGTGACAAGTTAACAAGTATTTGAGATTCCTCAGGAAAGACCCTGGAGGAAAGGGAGTGAACAAAATGCCAGGCGGCCTGGTTTCTAGCTCTTCCCTTCCTGTGTGGCTTGTCACTCAGACATTCAGCTTTGCTAGACAAAGTAGGAAAGCATACGTATTCATTCTCTCACAGAGGTTCTAGGAGGCTCAAAAGAAGAGACTTATCCTAACAACAATCTGAAAACATGGTAAGGAGTTTTTCTAAAATGATTCTTCACAATTTGGAGACACTACAGCATGTTGGACATCTGACATCCACAAATGCCCTTATTTTATAAATAGCTGCTCAGGGCTGTGTGTTAGATCATGCTCCATGTGTACACTGGGGGTAGAACAAATCACTCCCACCCTCTCTCTCTGGCCAGCTCTCACATAAAGGTTGCACAGCGAAATGTATGATTCCCCAGACTCCCTTTCTTCTAGGTAGGTCCCTGCGTCTTAACTTTATCGTTGAGATATAAATGGAAGTTTCCTGGGGGATCTTTCCTGGAAAGATTTTCTTTCTTGGTTAAAGGGGACAGACATAGTTTTCTCTGTTTCCTTTTCTTCTTCTTTTCCTTGAACTGGAATGTGATTCCTGGAGCTATGGCAACCATTTTATCATTATGAGGCAAGAGCAAAGAGAATCACCAAGTGCTGGCCCTGCTGCTATTGAATCATTGAAAAAAACAGATGTCAGTAGCCTCCAGCTCCTACATTCTGTCTACACGAGAAAAATATTTCTGCACTTATGTAATCTGGGGTTTCTCAACTTTCGCACTATTGCTATTTTGGGCCAGGTAACTCTTTGTATGGGTTACTGTTCTGTGCACTGTAGGAAGTTCACCAACATCCCTGCATCTTCCCACTGCATGTGAATTAGACCTCCACAACTGTCACCATTAAAAATGTCTCCAGACATTGCCAAATGTCCCCTGGAGAACAAAGTTACGCTTGGTGAAGAACCATTCATGTAATCCATTACAAGATGGATTTGCTGTTATTTGGAGACAAAACTTTCCTAAACAGAGCTGTCAAATAGAACTCGCTACAAGGATGGAATGTTCTCTATCCGTGCTGTCCAATGGGGTAGTACTAGACACATGCAATCAATGAACCCCTGAAATGCGACTAGTGCAACTGTAAATCTACCGTTTTATTTTATTTCATTTTAATGAATTTAAATGACAAAAGCTACTGCATTGGACAGCACAGTTCCTAAGCCGTTCTCCCGTTTTTCATACCTGTGTTGGTGGTTCTGGTGAGCAAGTAGGGATGGAGGGAGTTAGTTAGTTAGGAAAAGGCTGAAAATGTGAAAGCAGCTGGTAGTAACAGCTGTATTTATTAATCAGCTACACGAATCAGGCACTGTGCTGAGGTTTATGTAGATACCACCTTTACACTTCCAATGTGCGTGTTGCCCACCTCGTTTTACAGATGAGAGTCTGTGGTACAGAAAGGTTAAGTGACTTGCCCGAATCACCGAGCTCGGAGCCCGGACCCTGTCCACTTCAAAGCTCTGAGTGACCATGCAGAGCAGAAAACGAGAGATGACTCATGGGTTACAGGCTTATATGAAATTTATCAGGTCTGCACATTTCCTTTTATTTATGGCTTATTCAATTCAGTGTAGTCTGGATAATGAAATGGTTTTTCAAATCTAATTTGAAATCCACAAAGACAAGATGGAGGCTCTGCCCCTGGCAGTCCACGTTAGTCGTCCGCAGAGGGGCCGGAGACTGTGCCGTACCGACGGTGAGCGGCGGCCCGCTTCCTTGCCCTGATCAGGTCACTTCCCTGGTCGTCAATGTTCCCCACCCTACCCCACCCCAGCTCCATGCTTACCAAGGCTCTGCCCTTCCTTATATTCCCAGCTCGAGCTGTAAGGTTTTCCTCATGGTGACTTCCCTCTGCTCTGAAATCCTGCAGCAACATTTTAGCCCTTTTCAACCACCCACAGAGTGAGTAGTAAGGGATTTTTCTGTGGTCAGCAACCATGCAACTCCCTGTGAATGCCTTGAACCCGGGCCCATGGCTCTGCTACCTGCTGTGGTCCCAAGGCTAGCACATGCTGTGCACACAGCAGGCCCTCCATGGGAGAAGGGGTCTGGGGCAGAGGCCGGAGGCCTTCATGGGTCAGCGGCATCGTTTCAGCACACAGATGTGTGCGTATGTGCAGGGCGCAGGGAGGGGGGTGGTTTGAGGAAATGCATGACTCTCCGAGGGAGTCAGTTCTTTGACCCTTCATTCGGGCAAAGTTTAGGTGGTAGTCAGTGATACGACTTCTTCTCTCTGGCTGACAAAACGAAGCAGGACATCACAACCCAGAAGAAAACCCCTGTGTGCACCTTGGCATCAGACAGGTAAGTAGCTTCACTGATGAACAGGACTGTAGTGCATTCAGCCTGCCCCAGCGCATCTTTCCTTGAAGACGACACCACTCCTTGCTGTCCATGTGCAACACGAGGACATGGTGATCCTCTTTCACCTAATGAGCGGTTTCCTTTGGAGACCTCCTCCTCCAGCCGGCGGAAGGTGGGCCACAGTGGAACAGCCACCCTCGGCCAGGCTCACTGCCTGGGAGCCTGTAGGGGTCTTGGGTGCTGCTGCTGTTCCTCGGAACTCCGTCTGCACTGAACTCTGTAGTCAAGGATTGATTTTATGCTCCTTTAGTGATTCTAATTACACTGCAGCCCTCTGTAAGAGGCCACTGTGTTTCTGAGCTATACATCTCATCACTCAAGAGGCCCTGGAATGCAGTGGCCTCCCTGCGTGGTCCCGGCAACTCATGAGATCTAGGCTTCGGTGGAGGCCACCAGGCTAATGATTTACCTGAACGCTAGCTTTAACGCCCATCCCAACAAGGCAGCGGAACAAATGGCAGTTTGTGAAAAGCACAGACCGAAGGCCCTGACGCTGGCACTGGGACTTGTCTATATCAACAGTGGTCCGTCCATCCTTCCACTCTCTATGTTTACCCTGACCAATGTGGAGGGGTCCCAGCGTGGGCGCAAAGAGGGCTGTATGGGAGCCTGGGCCAATCTGATAAACTGGCTAGGGCACTGTCAAGGACTCGTTTGAATGAGGGGTTTTGGCCGGAGTAGAAAGGCTTTTCTAAAAAAGCATCAGGAAGGAAAGCTCAGAGTGGATGGCATAGTGCCTGTCCCTCCCTCTCCGGACCCTAAATAACTGAGCTCCGCCCTAAGGACCAAGGAGCTGCAGTGGCAGCTAAAAAAGATGTTTCTGTCAGGGCTTCTGAAATGTGGGGACACAGACTTCACTGCATGAATGGTCCCGGTGACAGAGGGGTCACTGCAACAAGGATAGGAGGGCCTTCTCATCATTTCTAAGGAGACTGCAGAGTTGCTTCAGGGCGCTGAGCACCCTGAGGACTCCCTCCTGCAGGGGCAGCTCAAGTTCAGTCCCCACCCACTGGGAGCACATTGCTGGCCCCACCAGCAGTGGACAGGACAAGGCCTCAGGGGGCGCCAGGGGTGGGGGGGGAGTGACTTTCACTAGGGCAAGGGACAAAAGGTCACAGAGGACTGTGTGACAGCCCACGTTGCCCTCAAGGACTCCCAGAGACAGCTGGAGAGGCCCGGGGGAGCCTTTGTATGAGTCGGCAGGTCCTTCTGGGCAACTGCAGCCCCAAAGGTGCAGGTGGTGTTGAAATTTTAGAGGTTCCTGTTCTTCCATGGACTTAATAATTATCCAAAAATTGGAAATGAAAAAAACAAAACAAAACTGTTTTTGAGCACTTTTTGATGTTCCGCTGGAGCACTAGCGTGCCCACTTTCGGGTCATCAGGAGGGTGTAATGCAGCTGGACTTACTACTTCGTATTGATTAGAGCTCCAGACTGGAAAGCTAGATGTTAACTGGTAAAAGACATTTCTGTCTAGTAGGGAAGGTAATCCAAAGTCTACTTATTTATTTCTAGCCCCTTTGGTCATTGCCTCATTTTGAATCTGCCCAGCAAACTCACTCCAGCCTGGTCCCCACTGACCATAATCAGCAGTTTTATATTCTCCTCTGAACCAGCTTTGTCATCTTACTGGTTTCCTCAGTGACTTAAATAAATCGTTGATGCTGCTTACTATATTTCTAGAGGATCGAGGTTTCCATCATTTCGAAAACGCACTTTGCCAAGGCCCACGCAGGCCGGGGCCCACGGCGTGACAAGCAGAAGCCAGGCGGAATTTCAGCCGTTCCTCGTTTCTTTGGCCAGGACCACGTGCAGGGACCATCTTCCCACTGGCACATGGCAGCCCCCAGGGCACCGACATCCTACACTACAGGGATGGGGGCAGGTGCCAGTGACATGGTGGCTCCCACGGTTGGCGTGACTTCTCATCTATACTTTTATCTCCAACGAGCCATGATCCCCACATCCTGTGTAGGAGATGGCCTGGCCTAGGCAGGGACAGCTGGCTTTGCGTCACTACAAACCGAGGACACAGGTGGGGAGTGAGTTTGTTTTGGTTCTGCCCTCCCATCGAAAGCCCCAAGATAGGCTTACGTGTTTGAAGTTCCTGAAGGGCACGAACTGAACGATGTCTCGAAGGACTGGCTCTCCCTTGGGTGACCGCAGAATCCCGTCGTCACCGTCCAGCATCTGCATGTCACTGAAGTCAGCGTTGCCCACTCCCACAATGATGACCGACATGGGGAGGTGGGAGGCGTGGACAATGGCCTCCCGGGTGTCGGCCATGTCTGTGATGACACCGTCGGTCAGGATGAGCAGGATGAAGTATTGCTGCAATGGATCAGATGCAGGGCAACAATGGGGATTAGCGGGGAGGGGTGGGAATGGGGTAGGGGGAACCAAGGACAATACCAGTTACACACCCGGGTGGCTTCAGTGCACACTGACTATGGCAATAGTGACAACAGACTTTTTCTGAGTGCCTGTGAAGATGGCCCTAAAGACTTAATGTTATGATGAATGGGATTTCAAGGCAGGCAGAGGAACTGTAGGTTAATTCTAACGACCACCTGAGTGAACATGATGAAGCACAGTTGTGGTCGACAGAGCAGCAGAGAGGACTCCGGAGGACGGGCTTCAAAGCCTCATTTCTGAGATGCTGGGAAAACCTTATCTCCTCCAGGTCTCAGCTTCCTCTCTCAAATAAGGGTGGAAGTAGATCACTCATATGGCCTTTTCAGCTCGGAGATGTCAAGCATCTAAAGCTGTACTGCCCAATATGATAGCCACTAGTTCCATGGGACTGCTGAGCCCTTGAAGTATGGCTTGCACAATGGAACCACATTTTTTATTTTATTTCCTTTTAATAAATTTAAATTTGATTTTAAAAATGGATACTTGATTCAGTTATTGGAAACCTTTTAAGTATGTTTGAAACAACTCAAGTATGTAAATCTACTTTCTCAACTGTCAATTTATACAGTCTAAATAAAGATCAAGTATTTGTGATGATGATTTAGCATGCAAATGAAGATGATAATACGTGTAAAATACACGCTGGGTTTTGAAGGCTTAGTATAAAAAAGTGTAAAATATCTTTTTTTTTAAAGATTTTATTTATTTATTTTTAGATACAGGGGAAGGGAGGGAGATAGAGAGGGAGAAAAACATCAATGTGTGGCTGCCTCCCACATGCCCCCCACCGGGGACCCGGCCCGCAACCCAGGCATGTGCCCCGATCGGGAACTGAACCGGTGACCCTTCGGTTCACAGGCCAGTGTTCAATCCACTGAGCCGCACCAGCTGGGGCAAAAAGTGTAAAATATCTTATTAATCATTTTTATATGGACTACATGCTAAGATGATATTATTTTGTGCATTTAAAAATACTTCTGAGAAGGGGTCCCTGGATTCATTAGCTGCTAAGGGGTCCATGAGACAAAAGGTGGAGACCCCCTAGTGAAGAGGTTGTCAGGTTTCTGGGACCTGATCCAGGGTCAAGGGGCACGAGGCTGCAGACTGCAGAACAAAACGCTGATGGAAATTTCCAGTGAAGCTACAGTAACAGTTGCTTCCAAAGCTAGGTTAGGAAAACGCTCTCGATGAAATACTGCAGTCTCTGAATGTGCACGAGGTCCTGTTCAGATACAGAGGAGACTTTTTTCTTTCTAGAAGAATTCTACAAAATTGAGGAGAAAATCCTACAGCTAGACATCCTAGAACAACTTGTGTAAGAGGTTCAAATTCAAGACCCTTAGTGATCAATGATAACAAGGGGTCCTGGACCATGTGTTGTTTAAAACACAGGAGAAACCTTTGGAGGGAAAGAATCATTGTTCCTGGATTATAAGGAATGTTAATTTGGGATATGTGGACTAGACACTTCCCGCACTATTTTCTGACCGGTCCTTCCAGAACGGACCGCCTGTCCCTGGGTGAGCGAGCGATGGGCAAGAACTCACACTGGCTTATATCAGGCCTAAACCCACAGCTATATTAGCCCTGTTCTCTTTTAACTCCTCTAGTTCCTGTTCCCCAGAGAGCTGAGATGATTTCTGTTTTCAATCTGAGCTCTGGGGAGCCCTGGGGACACTCTGGATACTTTTGGGAATAAATCAGGTAAAGGAGCATCAACAAGTTTGGACCCCATCTCTTAGCTCAGGTCCAGCAAGACCGGTCTGTTTCCTTAAAATCTACTTTATATGTTGGTTTTCTGAGGAACATGTTAATTAAAGAATTTGAATTTGAAGTTCTGATGATAAAAAAAAGTATTAAAAATAACATGAAATAATGGAATAATCACCCTCCCCAACACTTATCCCCAAATCTTGTATCTGTGAGGATCCGGATTTGCTCCCAGGCCTCTGTGAGTCTGATTTGACAAGTGCAGTCTTCAGAGGGATGTCGGGAGGAACGCCTGACTGCACAGGTGGAGGGATCCAGGGCAGGAGAGATGGAGGTGGTGGATACAGGAAAGTTTTTAAGTGAATTTTGCTCTAAAGGGAGGTAAAAAATGGACAGTCGCTATATGAGGTGTCAAGGGAAAGATTTTAACTTAAACAGGAGATATTATAGGATTTTTAAAAAAATCCTCACCTGAGGACATGCTTATTGATTTTGGAGAGAGGGGAAGGGAGGGAAGGAAACATCGATGTGAGAGAGAAATATCAAGTGGTTGCCTCTCATACACACTCTGACTGGGGACTGAATCCGCAACCGAGGCATGTGCCTTGACTGAGAATCGAACCAGCGACCTTTTGGTTCATGGGCGATGCTCCAACCAGCTGAGCTACACTGGCCAGGGCAATTATAAGGTGTTTTATTTGCTAGTGAAAATGAGTCTGCAGTAGAAAGGGGAAAAAATAGGTGAGAGAGGGCATACAGCTGCTGGGTCCATGTCCTTGGATAACTCAGAGCAGATGCGCTCCCGTACAGGAGAGAGGAGGCTGGGGCTTGGGAGAAGCAGGGTCGGCCGCCCGCTCTGCCCTGAGGGAAGTCTGAGAACCTGGTGCAGTGCCAGTGGGCGAGGTGAGCCGATGTAAGGGGACGATGCAAATGCAGTGTCTTGGAACCCAGGATAAAATCAGAGGAAATTCCAGACATCAGTAATGTTACACTAAGTCTGAAAAAAGTCCTAATGCTGAAAAAGAAATATATTGATGTCATTAAAAATGATACATAGAAAAATTATTCTGGTAATAGACAGGGGTGGGCAAAAGTAGGTTTACAGTTGCAAGTCCATGAAACAGTTTGTTCTTTTTTATTATTATTTATCGTGTGATTTGGTTGCATTACAACTGTAAACCTATGTTTGCTCACTGTATTTAACTCAAAAATATGAGCAGAAAAAAAAATTTTGCTGGGCCTTGGAGCCTTGGCTTGCATTTTTCTTAAGAAAACTACAAATAGAACGTGAAACAAACCTTTGCTATGCTGTTCTGCGTCACTGCACCTGACCACCAGGGGACAGAGATACCTGTTGTTTTGCTTCACGTCCATCTATAACATGGGTACACGGGAAAGCAAGTTTACTTTGGGTGGTTTTTCCTTCTTCCCAGGAACACAATGTGGGCATGACTCATACTGCAGCGAATAAAGTAAAATCCATCGTTGAGTGTCCCCTCAGTCCAGCTAGAGTGCGGACATTTGAGGTGTGTCGTCTCTAAGCCTCACAGTAACCCAGCAGAGAGGGGTGGGATTATCCCCAATATTTGGATGAGGAGCCTGAGGACAGGAGAAGGCTGAGTCACTTGTCCAAAGTCACACAAGTAGAAATGCTATAATTTATTGTCAGAATGGGGGGGTGGCGTGTTATGGTGAATATCCTGGCAAGAAAGAGCAATCCCCTACGAGCAGGCAAACTGTCCCTCTCCTTACCGACGCCTCCTTGGTGTTCGTCTCCTCTGACGCCGACTTGGCGACCTTCTGGATGATGGGGGCGATGTTGGTGGGGCCGTACAGCTGGAGCTTGGGGAGGCAGCTCTGATAGGCTTCCACAACCCCTTGAATTCCTAAGGCGAAATTCACCATGATCAACAGTCCAGTAGTCCCCTCCAATACATTTGTAATCAAACACACACACACACACACAAAGCATTAATTACCCCCAAAGTCCTTCCTAACATCACATGGATGATCTTAAGATAAAAAAATACCACCCTGTTGCCTCCACCCCCCCACTGAAATCATTCTCTTCACCAGCTGAAATCAAGAGCAATCATCTTCACAAACTTTTCCCTAACGTGCCATTTTACACATCAGACTTCATTAGATTTTCACAGCGTAATGACACAGATATTATACCCACTTTACAGGTGAAGAGACTGAGGCTTAGAGAGGTTACATGATCTGCCCCAGGTCACTCAGCACACTCAGGACGGAAACCCAGGCCTGTCTGGCTCTACGTGCTGTGCTCTCAGCCTGGAGGCAGTCGGCTCCAATGCCTCTCCAGTTTTCACGCCACCTTGCTGAGGCCATTGCAGTGCATACTGCCGCCCTCATCCACTAAGACGAGTTATGTGTCTATATGGGCATTGCTCCAGATATTAAAGTCCTTGTGGCAGGAGCTGTGGCTTAGTCCTTCAAGGGTCTCGAGGCGGGTCGGGCACACCACATGTCTGATGAAGGAGCAAAATGGCCACCCAATTGTCTGCTGAGGACTGTAGGACAGAGAAGTGACGTTCCTCATCATGGCCAACCTCTCATTACAGGAGGTTTCCATCCGAGGGCCACATGAGCCAAGGGAATATTAAAGGTGGGACTCTGCTGGAGGGGACAGCCCTGACTGGGCAGCTTCTCCTAGCATTGTATGAGCCTTGACTGCACATTTAATGTCACACTCATGGTCCCACGAGAGTTCCATTGATAATGATTTTTATTCCATTGGTTCCATTGATAATGATTTTTATTCCATTGGCTGTGTCTGTATTAGCTCTTGCCTTTCCCTGTCTTAGTTCATCTTTATCCCTTTCTATCCTGAAAGAGCACACTGGTCCTACAATGGCTTCCACATCCACCATGCATTGCACACCAAATCTTGGCATTTTGGAGAAGCAAGTTCTGTGGGTTCTGCCTTTATACACCTGCTTCCCCACCGAAAACGCTATAGCCTCCTTGCCCAGCCCCAAAGCCCGTTATTCTAAAGACAGATGTCACGTCATTTTGTAGCTTGCTTCTGAAGTTAAATGACACTCAACAGAAGCTCTTTACCTACTTTGGCTCTTGAGTTTTGTCTAAGTTTTTACCTAAGATAAACAAGTTGGATTTCTCTTTCAAAAGTAACAGGCAGATGAATTCTAAGAGTGTGAAACAGGTGAACCCTGGACATGTATTTTGTTCTGCTCTGCTGAAAACCCATTCTTATAGTTTAAGAATGGGGATGGTGAAGGACGAGTGAACTATACACCATGATAAATTTAGGGTGAGGGATCATGAGAGGGAATAAAGGCAGAGTGGAGAGTGGGTCTCAGAGGTTACTTTGTGCAGACCCAATGCTACCGATGTCACGTTCTTGGACATGAAGTGCCGAATTGGGGAAAGAAACTGCTAGATGCTCTACACACCCCATTGGGTCCAAATTAACCCTGGTTCAGCTCCCTTCTTCCTTGACAAGGAGGGGAGAGATATGGACATTTCTACCTATTTCACTATAAAACAACATCTTACAAGCTCCATAGCAATAGGTGTACTTGGCTCTATTGGTCAGCAGAAAGAGTAATTCCAGGATAAAAGTTATCATCATAGTTGTCGTCATCCTTGTTCTGTGGAACTGTGTTGGGGAACTTCTGCCTGGAAATAATGGAACAGGGACCAAAGCCTTTGAGAAGGCTTCTCTGGCACAAAACCAGGAAGCTACTCGTTGGAAGTCACCGAGGCCGTACATCCTTTGCCAGCATACTGCAAGTGCCCAATGGTTTGCATGTCCTCCCCACCCACACCTCTACCTTCACAGGGAGGAAGCTGTGGAAAAATAAATACTTGAGGGAGACTTGGAGAGCAGAAAGAGAGGATCATCGCTGCCCATCAGGTGAATTTCCCCCCGTTTTCTGGCCAGAGGAATCCAGAGTTGGAATCAACATTCTTGCTATAAACTCAAGATGTCTTCTGCATGCTGCCTTTTTCACCTCTTAATTTTCTGCTGTCATTATGGCTCTCTGTTGCCTTGGAAGTAGTATGGTCTATTTGGGTCCAGAAAGCCTACTTTTCTGCTATGGACAGTCTTAACTGATGTCCTGCGTCGAAGGGGAGAAACTAAAATGGGAAAAGTGCAACCAACAGGGTTGGGACACTGGCTTTCTTTTACGTTTTAATTTACCTGCACACTCTGGGTTGTCTTCATTAAAGTTGATTGCGAAGTCATGAGAGACCTAGACGCCAATTAAAATTGTAAAAAGGAAGACAGGAGAATTACAACTTTAATCCAGTAAGGAGGCAGAGGGTCGAAGAGTTTGCAAACAAATGCCCATTACATCCATTATGTGGTAAGCAGCAGGAATCACTTGAAGACTTCACACAATCAGTCTGACAGGGAGGGTGAATTCTATGCTCCCTGTGGAGTTGAGGTGACAGGAAATTTCTCTAGAATCAGATAAATGCTGGCCGAAGGGGAGAATATAAAAAAAGCCAAGATAAGATCTCAGAAAAATGTAACCCCAGAACGAACTGGCCACAGGCTGGAGGCTTAGATTTGGCTGAGCTCTACTTGGATCCAGTGATTGAAAAGTGGTGACTCAGCACCACGGCTGTTCAACACGGCGATGGTTATAGCGGTCCCCACTCCTGCTGACATTTAAGATTCATTGTATGGGACAGCAAGCTTTTCACATATATACAGGTAAAATAGACTCAACTTTCGGAAAAGTGATCATACATCTTGTAATATTCCAACACACATTCCTCTACCTGGCAGGACCCATCACGAGGTCAAATGACATATTTACTTCTTTCTTTATAAAACCTGATAAAACAGGGGGGATGTCCTGGTGCCTGGACATTATTGGATCATTTGGGGTTTTACAGAGACTTCCATTTCAAAGCTTACTTCCAGGCTGTGACTTTCTTGGGGGCTAGAAAATAGTCACTGTGTTAAAACACCCCTCCTCTTTTCGTGGGGGGTCAGAGCGCATGCTGTTGGTGCGTGGCCCACCTTTGCTGCCCTTAGCTCTTCCAGGCAAGTCAGCTGACTTCCAATCACTTTACCTGCTTTAGTTACTTTAAGTTTTTCTCGGGTCTCCGAAGCCTGCTTTCGCTTGCCCCAGTGACTGGCTAAAAGTGTTAGGGAAGTAATGGTGCTCAGGAGCAGAGCCTCCTCAGTGGCTGACCGGAAATGGTCTATCAGTACCCAGCCCTCTTTCCCCTGGGCTCTGTGTGTGCTCCACTCTGCGTTCCTGGGCCCCCAGCAGGATTAGGTTCCGCTGCCCACAATGGTAAATGACTTGTCAGGATGCCCTATGTCGACTTCCACTCACCTCTCCACTCTCTGTTGGGGTTTCCTCCACCACTCAGATCCTATCTCAAGGTCTGTGGGAGAGTGTAAACTAAGACAGAGGTGCCTGTGGCTCACATTCCAGGCAAACTCTGAGATCTTTATCCTAAAGAAGTAAATTGCAGTGACATTGTAAACTTGCTGGGGGCACCTGACCTGCCGAGACAAATAGTGCCTGCCTGGGCCAGAGGGAAAATGAGGCCTGAAACAGGGGGCATTTGTGGGAGCAGAGGGAGGAGATGTGAGGGAAGCCTGTCAGGGCAGCAGGAAGAAGTTGGCTGGCAGGCAGGATGGAGCCAGGGGGTCTGGGGAGCATGAGGACTTCGGAAACCAGCAAGAAGGGTGAGATACACCAGGAGGGGGACCAGGCAGATGTCATGCATGAGAAAAAGAAGACTTGGGACAAGGTGTTCTCAGCCCTGCAGGGCCAAGCTGAGACCGAAAGACTACCTGGCAGGGATATGGTGGGGATGCTCAAGCATCTCTGGGTAGTGGGACTGGTGGCTGTTGAGCTGCATTCCAGTCTCGAGGGTCAAAGTTCTGAGCAGAAGGTGGGCACCTGCCTGAGCACACTCTGGAGCTGATACTTCACCCGCAAAGACTGCATCTCCTCAGCTCTGGCTAATTCGTGTTGTGTAATCTTTTAATCTTAGTGTTGCCAGGCCTTTTTGTCTTTCCAAGGAAGCCAGGAATCTGACATTTTATATGAAATCGCCTAAATCTTAACCAAAAAAGTTGTGTGTCAACTCTAATACATTCGTGGCCTGAATAATGTCTCCAGGCCACCACCAGTCAGCAACTGCAGCTCTCTGTTCTTCCTCCCCATGTGCTCTGTTTTCCACAAATGCTCCTAGAACCCTGCAGGCAAGCCCGGCAGGCAGGCCAGTGTGGGATACAAGGCAGAGAAGGAGGACAGGTCATGGGGATGTGCCCCTCCACCCACTGCTCTTTGTAGCAGTCACAGTGAGATAGATTCCCTCCTTCACCAAGGGCACCGAAGGGAAGGCCCCTGGCCTGACAGCTCTGGTGTGGGAGTGAAAGTCAGCATCTGCCTCCTGCCCTGCAACTCAGACACAGCCAGTAAAAGTGAGGTTGATGATTGGACAGTGTTTCCTGCACTTAACTTGGTGAGGCTGGGGCAGGAGCCCTGCTGCCCCTCCAAGGCCTTCTCACCTGGGGAGCTGAGTTCTCTCTGGAGAGTGTTCCGCAGGAGCATCTGGTCTACCACACTAGGGCACCTCAGCTCCACTGTGGTGCAAATCTCTCTCTGCACAATCTTTGCCTTCTTTGTGTCATGGAAATCAGTATCAAAACCAGACAAGGTCTCAATGTTCTCAAAGGAAGTATTCAGCTTCTCGATTCCCTAAGCCAGAGTGCTTCAATCTTAGGACTTCTCTGTGTCTGCCACACAAGACTGGTGCTCAGAGAACTGGGGTGAGGGAGTCTGCAGACTTCACTGTCATGGACTTCCACGGTTGGTAATGTCAATAGGGTCTTTCTCCAGGGGCTAGCTGAATAGATAGGTTCTGAACCCTGCAGATCAACTTCCTGAGCGTTTTCTCAGCCTCCAACCATACCTGCAGAAGCTAAGCCTTGAAAGCCTTCCTCTGGACCTCTGAGAAGAACCATTCAGAATACCAGGAGATTGAGGTTCATCAAAAGACAGGCTCTGAGGACCTAACCTCACTGTTTCTGAAGACCACTTCTGAGTCTTTGGGCCCTACTTACATAATTATATCAAGAGCCAAGGGAGTGAGACTACTGTGAAGGAAACAGCAAAGCATTTCTACTCACTCACCGTGTACTCTGGGGGTATCCTGGCACCGAACCCAAAGGCTGGGAACATTTTGTCACTGAAATAAAAAAAAGAAGTTGCTTTATTTATCATCTAATGAGAAAGAAAAACATGAACCTGGTTACCTTGCTAGGTATGTTGCTATGCCAGGTGCTGACTCATGCTTCTGGATTACTTGCGGTGCTGGAATAGCAATAGCGTGGGTAATTAAAAATCAAGAAATAATCCCCAGAGTTCACATAGTCATTAGTCTGCAAACTTCTTCCCTTTTTGCAAGATTTGATACCAAGGGATAAAATAGCCCCAGGATTTCCTCACCTCCTTTACCCTACTATTCTGTCTCCTTTGAAAAATGATCATGGGTTATATGTTATCTTTTTAAATCCTTATAGAGAGAGATTATTATTCCCATTTTACAAGCAGAGAAATGCCTTGGGAAGTAAAGTGACTGGTCCAAGGTCATGATGCTAGTTAGGGCCAGGGTTCAAGTCCAGACAAGCCTGAATCCAAGGGGATATTAAACAGCAATGGGAAGCTTAGAAGGCTGACTTATTGACACACCTTGGTTTCATGAACAGAACGCACCGTATCCACTACTTTATCTTACACAAGCAGCAACAAACTGTTTACATGCCTTTCCTCGTCTCCTAAATTCAAAGGAATGCTGTGTTCTGTATTAATATCTTTATAATCTCCACTGCCTCCCTGCTTCGAACTGCCCCTTGCCCCTACCTTCAGGGTGATACTTGCCATAGAGTGTGTGTCCAGTAAATATTAATGACTAGATAATCCACGAACTGAATCATTAATACATGGCTATATAAAGAAGAAAAATTCTTGTGAAAACCAATGAGAGTCACATTGGTTTTGACCAATGAGAGTCAAGATTAATTAATGCCTTTTGGTTTGGTTGCTCTTGGGCTATTGAAATTTCTCTCAATGTACTCATTCATGTATGTTATATCTTAACTCTAACTTTACTGTACAATAGGCGAGAGGCTGGGGCAAAGAGTGAACACTTATTGGCATAAACAATGTGCCAGGCACTATGCTAGGCGATGCATATACTTATTTAATTCTCAAGTAACCTTTGAAGTTCCACCTACTTATTATTCCCATCTTATAGATGAAAAAGCTGAGTCTCAGAAAGACTAAGAATGTCTTAGGAACCCTAAGGTGTTTCCCAGGGAGAACTGTGTGATTCCAAAGCCCGTGCTTTTTCTATGGATGATTCCATACAGCAGTAAATGTGATTTCCTTCTGGTGCTTCCAGCAGCAAGGCCCTCTGGCTAGAAAATGCATAATTCTACCCTTAAGCAAATTCTGTGCTGTCAGAGGATTGTGCAATGGACACTCTGGAGTAGTGCTCTTGTCAGAGGGTACAGCCTTCTCATGCCATTTACCTTTTACTTTCTCTCCCATTAAAAATGCAACTGAGATACGTTCTTGGAATGATCCCTACATTTTTCAGCTCTTTGCAGAGTTAGTTGAAGAGAAAAGAAAATTCAGGCTCACTGTCCCTCAGCATCTCTGTCAGCAAAATGGAACACCTGCACCCCCACCCCACCTCAACCCCACCCTGTGAATGACTGAGAAGTCCAATTCTCACCCATCACCACCTATCTGATTAGTAGGCAAGAATGGCTTTGATAAAACTTTACCAAAACACAGACAATTTGACCAAATTTTGGGCAGAGATTGGTAGATAGAAGGAAACCAGTATTCTGTGAAACCAAATCTAAATTCTCCAGAAAATCACAACTCCCCTCGCTGTTGTGTGGATATGAGCTTTGTGGTACATCACATCTAGCAGGCATTAGAATAGGCATTAGAATAGGAGTTAATGCTGATAAACAGAAAATCACAGTAGCTTATAAAGGATTTGCCACAGCTCTGAGAAAAAATACTTCTGTCCTTGGAAACATGAAATCCTTTGCCACAGCAACGCCTCCTTAACCATAACAAGGGCAAGCAGGTGTAGGAAGGAATCTGCTGGGGGATTTTACAGGTGATTTCCGGTCAAGTCTGGAAGAAATCTTTCCTGGATGGAAGATGGGTCCTAGTTCTTTCAACTCAGAGATGGTTCAGAAGTCAAAACAGAAACCTAGGAGGTACCACAAACTTTATTTTCTTCTTTGATGAGTTGAGAAAGGGTGTGATCTAATATTCCACCCATTTCTAATCACTAAACCAGTGTTCCAGCCGTAATGATACTCCTTTACATCTTCCAAGCCACCCATGGGAATTCGGAGCTGCTGAGCACGATGTACTGCTATGTAACTGAATTTGAAGCGTATGGAGGTGGGAAAAATGCCTCACCTGCAAGATTAATTAATGAGCTGGTGGGGTGTGGGGGGGAGGGCAACAATCCTCTGAAGTTAGCCACCACAAAGACCCCAGCTAATAAGCATCCTGAAGAAAAAATGTCAAGCCTAAGCACAATGAGTTTAAACATCGCTCTTCCTGATTAAAAATAAAACTGGGCAGAGAGGAGCCTTATTATGTAAGAGGCAAGGAAGGCAAGTTGAGCACACGGTGAGCATCAGCAGGCCAATACATCCCAGAACTTGAGATTGGATCCACTCGGCGCCAAGTGAAGGGGCCATTTAGCAACTATGGGGAAAATGGGTGGTGAAACCTGACTACGTGGAAAATTCAGGGGCATACCACCACACGCTCCTGAAGGCAATATTTCTTACTATTGTAATAAAATAGTATAACATACAGTGAAAGAGCCTACGGCCCTCAATGCTAATGAGCATACTGTCCTTGACTTCTCTGGCAATGACCATGGTCGAAGCATCTCCAGACAGAAGACTCATCCTCCACCACCATTTTTCCCCTCCCTGTTAGGAAGGCTTTGAGCTAAAGCGAGCAGTTAATCAGAGTGAAGACAAATGACTGCACCCACAAAAAACGGAGACACACTCAGAGCAAAATGACACTTCAGGACACCTAGCTATTTAATAAAGAGTGTTCTCTAAAACCGTGGTTTTAAAACTGGGGTACATGGAAATGCAGACACGCAAAACCCTTCTGAGGCTAGCAGAGCATGTTTTTTTTTTTTCTTTCTTTCTTTTAAGGAAGTCAGAATTCAGTTTCTCAACTTCCTACACAGTCTTTGCTGACACAATCTTCTGGGAAGACCTGTGATGGAAAGACCCGTTCTCCACTCACACCTTTCCTTCCAGAACTCCCCTTTTCCTTTACCCATTCTAAGCCTTCACCACCACAGTGTATGGCCCACGGTGTAAAACGCTCTACGGGAACAATTCTAACTGTGAATGATTCACTAGAAACAAATCCTGTGGCAAGTCAGGTAGTTGCCAATTTTTGCTTTAGAAAAATTATAAGACGTGCTGATGTCAGCTGGTAGATTACTAAAAATGTATTTTGATAAGAGACTATTATATGCTTTTTTTGATATATAACTTAGAATTGAATAGCACTACTAGGCAACCTCTTTCCATTACTACATACTTGCTTGTAAGAACAAATTTCCTTAGCATTCACAGTGATAAAAACAAAAAATTGGAGTAAAATTGATGCTAGACTCTCCCAATCTGGTAGTAGGTAGTATTCATCTACAGATCAGTAAACTAATTGAAAAAAAAACACCCAATCCATTTCATTAAGAGTTTTTATTTTTTAGAGGCAATAATGAGATATTAAAATTTCTAATGTATTTGTTCTTTTGATGAATTGTGCACTAATAATGATTATAACAAAACTCAACTAGAAGGTATTTTTAAAGTACTTTGAATATTTTCATCACAGAAAATTTTAGAGATTGAAATTTTTAAGTTTATATTCATATATTTATGATAGAAACATGTGATAAGGTGATTGATAAAAGAATTTCAAACCCAAAATTTAAAGATACATTATGATGAAATCCTATGGGGGAAGGGAATAGAAATATGAGTTTGTGAAAAAGAAAAAAAAAACAATTAAGATTCTCAACTCAAAATGAAAAGCCTGTTCATGCATTTTTAAATGGATGCTGGTGGGAATCTAAAAGCTGTGGCATTTAGATTCCCCTGAATGCACTCACAAAGTTATATAAGAGTTTTATTTTTAAATGCCCATATTTACAATACATTAGAATTTTCATTCTTTGTCACTATTCAAACTTATGATGGAAAAATGTTAGATTTCAATGTAAAAATGTGTGAAGGTTATACATTTTTTATAACATTCTTTTTAGGGTTATATGAGCCAATTTTTTAAAGGTCATTGGTCCAAAATGACCTTAATTTGACACAAGAGTTCTTTCCCCTGTTGTATATAGTTTATTTTTTTAAAAATAAATTAAGAGTATTAATGATAATAGTCTCTACCATTTGTGGAGTATTTACAACAGGCAGAACCTGTGTTACCTAGCCACTTTATATATTCTTTCAGCTACATACATTTGTTTATTTTTTTAAATATTATTTTTCAATTACAGTTGACATTCCATATTATTTTATATTAGTTTCAGGTGTACAGCGTAGTAGTTAGACAATTATATAATTTCCAAAGTGTTCTCCCTGATAATTCGAGTACCCACCTGCCACCATGCACAGTAATTACAATATTACTGACTATATTCCCTATGCTGAACTTCACATCTCTGTGCTAGCTACCCACTTAACATCTAATCCTTACAACTGCTCTGGGAGGGAAGTTAAATCTTCAATTTGCAATCAAGGAAACCAAGGCCCAGGGGATGTCAACCCGAGGAGAACACAGGCCGCAGAGCTGGGGTCTGAACCCAGGGCCACCTGTCAGCAGGGCCCCGTGCTCCTTCTATGACCCCTGTTGACTCTGCCCTGCCCAGTTGGTCTGGTTACTCAGAGTAACAGGAGTAAGTTCATCCGTGTTCTAAAAACAACGAAGGGCAGAATTAGCAGGATTCACCCTCCCCAGGAGGCCCTCCTCGGCCACTTCTCTTCCCACTAAAGAGTTAACCTTGCCCTCCTCACGCAGTCCCCATCCTTACAGAGGACAACACCGCCCAGGCCATGCTGGGCTGTGAAATCACGTGCGTTTCTCACCCATGAGATTGTGAACCGCTTGGGGGAAAACTGCGCTTTATTAACTTCGGTCTGTCCCCACGGCACTATGGGAGGGGCCTGGGACCTAGCGGGTCCTGCATAAGCTCTTAGCCGTTTCATCTGACCCATCTTGCCCAGCAGCGCTGGGTCTCAACCCTGGATGCCCATTAGAATTAAAAATCCTGATTCCCCAGGACGCACACCAGCCTAATTAAATCAGGGTCTCTGGAGTGAAGCCCAGGCGGTAGTGTATTTTAAATCCTCCCAAGCGGTTCTAGCGGGCAGCCAAGGTTGAGAAGCACTGACCGGGTTGGTAGGATGGAAAAGGTAGCACTGCTGTCTTAACCTGCCTTCTGCTTTCTACCCTTATCCCCTGCACTCGAAAACACCTGTCAGGTCGGCTTTTGGTTCTAACCTTGCCTCCTAGAGCTGCACCCAGCACACTGAGGAGGAAGCCTGCTGCCTCGGTTTATGAGGTCCTTGTCTCATTCTGGGGTGGCCACATCTATAAAATGGCAGCCTGTGCTCCCAAGCGATGCATTCAGTATCTATACTCTTGACCACAGACAGACCAGCCTTTTTATTAAAGGACATGGTAGGTGGTCAAAGACCCATTTCTACGGGACCAATGGATGGATATCACCTTGGCCTTGAGCAGCCTGAGACCAGGATGTTCACAGGAACTGGGCAAGGCTACAACCACCTAGGAAAATATGAGCTTGTGCATGTATGTGCACATGTGTAAGCCTGCGGGTGCACGTGTGTGCATGCACATGTACTTGTGGAGTCAAAGGGGAGGGGAGGAGTGGTGGTGTCTTTCAGAGGTGCAGAGACAGAACAGGCTGGCAGGATTTCCTTCTGGGCTTGAGGACCAGATCCCTGGAAGGAGCTACGCTTCCAGGCCACCCTGGGAAGAGCTTTACACGTCTCTGAAGCTGTTCTACTTCACGGATCACCTCGTCGTGACCTGTTGGAAATGACTGTACAAGGCAGAAAGAACACCCTGGCTGTCAGAGGCTGGGAGCAATTTCTAAGGCTCATGGGGATTAAAAGCCTCCGTCTCTCTGCAGGAGGGGGAACGATGCCTTCTGTCAGTTTTTATTCAAGTGTTTCCTTTTGAGCATCAACCTCACTGGCTTTGATTTGAGAAAAAATTAATACCAAAGCCCCGACTTGAAATTTCCTGACTCTGCCTGTCTAGTGCCTATCCACCCACACAAAGGAGAAACAGCGGCACTTGTCAGTTTTCAAGAGAGCAGCTTGCTTTACACAGTCTGCTAGGGAGTCTTTTAAAAGAGTGCCCAGGCTTTACAATCCTCCTTTTCTTCCTAGGTATTTGTCCAGTTTTATGCTGAGCTGTCACATATATATGCTTATATATGCGATCGCCTGAGCTGAAGAGACCTGATTTTCTTGGCCACTGGGGGCCCATAACTTCAGTATTATTCTATTACGGTTTTAAAAAGAATCACGACTTTTCACATAACCCCTACGGTGTCATATCTTATTTTTGTACTGAATCTGTATTTTTGAGGGAAGACAAAATACTCCCCAGACTCTGTCTGTCTCACACTATAAAGGGATGACAGCTCGGAAAGATGAACGGGGCACTCCAATTAGAGTCCCCGTGTCCGGCATGCGTGAGGTGATCAGTGAACAGACGTGTGGCAGCTTGTTCCAGGCCGGCCAGCAAGGCTGCCCCAGGCCACGGTCAGGGCGCTGGCCGTCAGCATCTAATTTTCTGACAACCCACCAATCGTCCCTTAGGAATTCATTATTACACAGCTTCTCCGCTGAAGAGTCAGAGTCAGCTTTATTATTAAGCACTTAGTGCATGACACGTATCAAGTGCATTTACCTACTTTGCTTCTTTCATTTCAAGAATTTAAACATTGCTAAGATTACTGAGGTGCTTCTTCCCATCCTCCCTGTCTTCTCTGCGCACATTATTCTACTAGATTATTTGTGTGTGTGTGTGTGTGTGTGTGACAGAGGAAGGGCGAGCATGACAGTTTTGGTGTTCTGAGGGTGTATAGAGAAGTTTCTAACAGTGGAGAGGCAACTTGTCAGTCTCTTCTTTTCTTGGTAAGAATCTTCATATGCTACAAACTCCTTTAGGAATCCTTCT
This sequence comes from Micronycteris hirsuta, assembly GCA_004026765.1. Classification (NCBI taxonomy): domain Eukaryota; kingdom Metazoa; phylum Chordata; class Mammalia; order Chiroptera; family Phyllostomidae; genus Micronycteris; species Micronycteris hirsuta. The sequence continues at coordinate 34,924 of PVJI01015821.1, forward strand.
TGTATTTGGGCCTAAGGAAATCAGAGCTGAAATTCAAGTTATCGCCACAATCACTATCTCAAGGTGAAATATCAGAAGTGCCACTTCAATAAGGGGATGCAAATGCTGTTGTCCTCTGTTCTGAATGTGTAGGAGGGGAAGTGTCAGCAAGAGCCCGAGTGTTTAAAGCTTTCCGATTTTACTGGACCTGCCCATTCATTCCCCAACGGCCCTCACGCCCCTCTGAGTTCCTGGCAATGACCGCACTGAGTCCAGAGACTTGCCAGCAGGAAGGACCCTAATGGGACCTTTCCCATTACCTGTCCTATTGGTTCCTAGGCTGGGTCATTCTTCATGGTGCCTGTGGTAATAGTTTTTTTTTTTAAAGTATGGTTATCACCAATTATGAAACTAGATAAAACAGAAATCATACTATCCCCTAAATTTTCTCTGAAACTGAAGGATAGAATTGTTTTCATTATTTTCCTGGTTTAAAAGATCATTCCATCAGTTGCTGCTCATTATTAACTAGGTTTGTTTTGTAACCACAATGGGGAGTCAACTGGGATTTACCCATATGTATATTTACGTTGGTTCTACTTCAAAGAGCCTTCTTGAACAAACACACGAACAACTTCATCTCAATCTGAAAATATTGGAAATGCAGAAAAAGCTCAGTTTAATGTTATTTATGTAAATCACTTCTAACAGGGAATTATCTTAGTGGGGAAGGTCAGTATTTACCATCAAGTAAAAATATATATAATACTCATCTAATCTCAAAATAATGTTTCTTGTACACATACACACACACACTTGCATGGGTACATGCGTGCACATGGGCAGACACACACCCTCGGCTAGTCAGCGATATCTTTTGAGGTCAGTGAAATACAGTGATTATGATCTTAAGCTGTGGAATGAGACAGATGTGGATTCAAGTCCTGTCTCCGGCTGTGTGACAGTGCACAGGCTACTTAACCTCCCTGCACAGTTTTCCTTTTCTGTTAAGTAATACCTACTACATGAGGGTTAATATGAGGACTAGATGCGGCAATGTCCAATAAACCGGTGCTTCTCAAACTCTAGAGCACACTCATCTGGACATCAGTCAAAATGCAGATTCTGATTCAGTAGGTCTGGAATGGGGCCTGAGATTCTAAGTTCCCAGGTGACGCTGCTAGTTCATGGACTGACCTTCGAGGAGCAAGGCATGTATTAACACTTTGGGGAATCAAAATTGCTACCCAGTGGTCTTGCAAGCCAATTAAAAAAAAAAGAAATCTGAGATTTTGGGGGGTCGGGCGGTGACTAAGTTAACATGGCGTGAACTCAGTTTCTCCAGGCTTGGGGCAAGGTTTTATTCTGTGTCTGCATGAGCATCTGCATGGCGAGTTGCTAGGCTCCATTTCCATTCATCTGCCAAGGATCAGCCAGACACCGTCAGAACCCACAGAGGGACAATGAGGCCTGAGCCGACCAAAAGTCTCGTACCTGTCATAGTCTTGGCAAATCTCCCCGACAGCCACCAAGGCCTTCAGGTACTCGTTGGGTTGGTAAGGGTGGATGTAGTGCAGGGAACAGCTGTTCCTGGGGTCCCCGTTTGAGGCAGTGAAATCTATAGCTACCTGGAAGAGAAAACAGGAGAATGGGTAGATTTAAAGTGAATGTGTCTCGTAGGAATTGTGATCGGCCGCAAGAGAGAAACAGTGTGAGGTGGAAAAAAGCAGCACGTCACACACGCTGCTAGCGAGGAGGGTTAGAGAAGACACGAATTCGCTTGGAAACTGGGGTTGAGATCATTTCTGTCGTCTTCCAGCTCCCATCCTCCAATGACGTCTCTTCTCTCTTTCCATCACAGAACTTGAGATTGACACACAGGTCAGAAAGGCCAGCTGCCATGATCCATGTCACCGGGCAGTGAGGACAGAATGTCATAGTTCACAGAGAAGGCATGTCTGTGCTCTCTGGAAGGGCAATGCCACCCCGGAGCCATAGGTCAAATCCCTTAACACCAAACTCTGTGCTAAAGGTGTGGTCTATCTAACGGAGCCATTGTTGTATTTTCGTGAGTGGCTGATTGAACAGAGATGTGTTGATGTAGTTCTAAAGAATTTCTGCAAGGAAATTTCTATGTAAGGCATTCGGCTTTCGGTTCACATTCATGTAAGAACTGCTGCCTGTAGCGGAGAAGGTGCCTGAATGCTACTGCATTGTGAGTGGGAAATGGAGAAGCAAGACCTGTCTTCCTACCAGGGAGTCATTATCCTTGAACTTCTTAAATTTCTCCTGACCCCCAACATCATCTAAATAAAAAATGGACTCACCCAACACTAACAACTACAACAAAAATGCTTGAGCTGAGCCTCAAGCTTTGAGGGGGCTAAAATGGGAAGGAATGCCTTCTGATCTCTGACACCATTACTGTTGAAATCAATGTCAACCCAGCAAACACCTCTCTGGAAATTGGGGGAGGGAGGGATTAAGAGTTATAGGGGAAGAAAGGAAGGTTCATATTGCATCTTTCCTTTTTCTTGGAGTTCAGCAGAATTCACTCACTGGCTTACTAATGACACAAAGTCTCTGTTTTCTCTTATGGCCTTGTGGGTGGGAAATGTTATCTGTACAATATTTGGCAGAATCATTACAGCAAATAACTAGGATGTCCCATTGGATTTGTTAAGGTGAGAAGTTACTTTCGGAAAGACAAAGTGCTGTGTGCTGTCTGTTTAGCCTGGAAGAGAAAAGTTGACAGGGGAAAACATGTCACCCATGTCTTATGTTGTAAGCCTGCAACAGAATCGAAATAACTAGAAGAGATAAAGCTCACTGTAATTTACTTATAACCTCTTTTTTTATAAAGTTATTTTTTCACTGAATTTTTCCCTCACCCCTCCATAGGGCTATGTTGAAAATAAAGTTAAGCAGGATACAACTTCTATTTTCAGAATATACAGATATTTTTGACAAGGAAGTAGCAACTGATAAAATGCTAGTCCTACCAGTGTTTCCAAAGGAAAGTTCCCATGAAGAAAAATGGCATGGCACTTCCCTACCCTCTATAGATGCTCTCACTAGAGTCAACAAAGGGAAGAAGGAAGAGATAACCCTTGTCGAAACCCTACTCTGTGCCCAACACTCCACTAACTGCTTTATAGATATTGTTATTTCATTTTCACAAAGACTCCAAGAGGTAGATATTGTTATTCCTTGTAGTTGATGAAGAGCCTGATACTCAAGCGTGATGAAGGTCACACAGGTCAGGGGGATGGAGCTGGTTTAAACTCAAGTCTGCATGGCTCCAAAGACTCTGCTCTGCTGTCATACCAGGGCACACCCAAGAGGGTAGGAAGGTCTGCAACCAGCATCCAGGGATGCCTCATGGGTATGTTTTATTCTTACAAAGAATGGAAGGGATCTGGCCTGGAGGAAGGGAGACTAGCTAGGAGGCAACTATGGTCATTTAGGAGAGAATGGCCTTGAATGAAGATCTCTTTGTGATCTACTTTGTAGAAGGTAGGAAAAGGGCAACTGCAGTGTGAGTCTGTGTGTTTGTGTGTGTGTGTGCTCCTGTGTGCACAGCAGTGGTCAAATACGTTACTAAGGGTGACTAGTAAACGGACCTAAAAGGACCAGTAAAATCCAGTATCTTCTGAGATAAATTTCAGCTAGCAGGTGAGAGCCGATCCACTGGGGAAAGAAAGAGGAAGACAATAGTTGATGGTCCTTTTATTCAAGGACTGATGACACAGTGGTTGTGGGGTGGGGGGTAGCGGGCGGAGGGGACCTACATGTATTTGTGAACTAGAAGGAGGTGGAAGCATTCCAGAACCCACCCACCAGGCCCCAACCAGACAAAGGTCCAAGAAGCATACTCGAGAGGTGCTTGAGAGACAGGGTTTGAAGGAATCAGACACCCAGAGGTCTCCTGAATTTAGGAAGCTCAAACCCACCAGGCCACGATGCTCAGCCTTTTTGTCCTGAGGAGACACACGTGAAAGTGATGCCGGCACCTTGCATGTACATGTATGCAGTGTTTCAAAGGGGAAACAGTGTGGGAAGGCCAGGTGTAGAGCCACCTTTTTCTCTCCTACTGAAGAAAACATTGTAGAAATCTAGAGGCTTCTAAAGAATGTGAGAATGTTGTTATGGAGATAACCTTGATTCTGTTCCAATATATCTAAAATGCCTAATCTAGACATTAGGCATTTATCGAATCCACTTGCGAATCATTGGCAGGTGTGGATAACGTAGGACCGTCGAGCATCTCCGGCTCACCGCACTCCTTAGCGGGATGATGCCCTGCACCAGGGATCACCACACTCCCCTACCTGCGTGTCTCCACCCTGCAGCTGGCCACTGTCCCAGGGGCTGATTTCCTGCGTGTCAAGGGCATCCTGTGATGGCAGAAACATGCTGGTGTCTTGATATAAAACCAGAGAATAAAATCAGATAATGTAAAGATTGGGGGCGGGGGAATCTCCTTAAAAAAATGACAACTCAAGAGATGTAATCGTTCCTCTCTCCTCCCCAGGTAGGGGCAAGGTCCTGGAAGCATGCAGTCACCAGGTGGTGACACCTGAGCCCAGCTACAGCACCTGAATGAGTATGTTGTGGTATCGGGACAATGTCTAGATGAACACAGATTCTGGCAACGATATGTTTGAAAATAAAAAGACAAATAAATGTGGGACTGGAACTAGGGTCACGTAAGAGAGGTGACTGGAACGGAAACTCCGGAGGGCACTCATTCTTTGTCATTTTCAGTGTAACTGACCCTACACTCGCGTGATCTCGAGAGTCAGTGCCTCCTTGAATGTTGCACCCTTGGTGCCGCTGTTGCCTCACCCCTGTCTGGTCCTGCTGCTGTGACATTTCACTTCTCTCAACTCTTTATCCTCATGCTTGGGATCACGCCCTTGTGTGTGACAGACTAGGGCGGGGCAGACATGATAGTGAGTAGGGGATCGTGATTGAAGATGTTAAGGATAGAATAGGATTCGGTGACTGATTACATGCAGAACTGGATTCCACATTTAGGAAAATTGGGGAAAGGGAGCAGGCAGATTCCTGTGGGGATGGAGGAGAGGGCGTCCC
>PVJI01015822.1:0-40034 GCA_004026765.1 Micronycteris hirsuta
TGTGTGTGTGTGTGTGTGTCTGCTGTCTGTTGTATTCCATCTCATTGCCTGGAAGCTCTCAGTGCTTTCTGTTACCCACCTCCTGTGTTTCTCACTTGGGTCACAGTCACTGTGTTGATTGATACTTGAGACTTCTGACCAAAACTGGTGGGTACTCTGTGGGCACAAACGAAGTGAAAAACATGTCCTTTCCTTTAATGAGTTTGCAGTCAACTTCAGGAAGCTTGGGCAGATATACTCGAATTATGTAAACATCTGAGAACTGACAGGAGTGCCCAGAGCAGGAAGGTATCCAAGAAGAACGCCATCAGTGCGGACTGATACCTGAAAAGAGATTTCAAAGACTAGAAAGATGGGCAAGATTTGGGTGGGCAGAGACAATGGAGCAGATTATTCCAGGGGAGAGGACCAGCAAGACTGAGCGAGGCATGGAAAAAAGAAAAATGCCCTGGAAAGGGAAGAACTCAGGGAGACCTGTTTGACTGGAGTGTGGTAGGAGAACAAGTGAGAAATGGGAAATACCACAGCAAATATCACAGAGGGTGGGATATTTAAACCTGACAACCAGTTTGGGTTTTGACACTACAAGCAGTGATTGGTTTAGTTACTAATAAAGGCAGGACAATTATCTTAGACAAATTCATCTTACTGTGGTGTGTAAGATGGGTGGGAGAAAGGAGAGAGCGCAGAGGAAGAGACAAATAAAGGGGGCTTTTTAATTTCAGCTCTCAGCTATATGTATGCCTTAGCTGGGATAATGGCAGTTTCTTCATTGAGCTCTTCTGTTCACCCCTTAACTGTGTTGTTTCCCAAGGTCTACTCCTTCCTCAGCCTGGTGAGCTTTTCACCCTAGACACTCCCAGCTGGTGGCCCACCCAGTCCATCACTCTTACCACTGTTGTAATAAGCTCATGGCTCCCAGCTTAAGATCTGTGGAGTGGACCTCCCTCCTTCCTGGGCTCTAGACCTAAATATACTGCTTTCTGCTGGACATCTCCATTTGAATGTTCCACAGGCACTTGAAATTTTCCATTTCTTTGCTAAATTTGCTTCTCCTTCTCACTTCCTGGTGTGATGAAAAGCACCATTATCTACCCTATGGCCCAAAGCAGTAAATCTTGCCTTCACCTTAGACTTTTGCGTTATGCATCCATATCCCTCTTTTCCCCCTCCCCCGATTAAGTACCCTAGAGTCTTCCTACTTGATATAAATCTGTCATTCCCGCTCTCTTCATCTCACCGCCTTAAATCAGGCTACTGTCACTACTTACTGGATTCCTACAGTAGCCTCTTACCTAACATATTGTCACAACTGTCTTCCTCTCCCCACTTTGCCCCATAGTTCATCCCAGGAGTGATCTCATTGGAAACAGAAATCTGATTGTTTCTCTACTACTGAAGTCTTTCAGAAGCCCTCTGTAGCTTTCAAGGTAGTTAAAACTCATTACAGAAGGCCCCTTCCTGATGTTAGCCATATCCCCTCCAAGCCCATGTGCAGCTCTTTGGGCTAATCGTGGAACGATTTGCAGTTTTTCACAGCCCAGTGTTCCTCACTTCTTGTCTTCACATCTGCCCTTTTCTCTGCCTAAAACAAACTTCCCCCATACCAACTCTCTATCACACACACACAGTTTTTCCTTGCCCAACTCCTATTCTTTTTTCAGTGTTCACATCAAATGTCACCTCCTCTGGGAAGCCTTCTCCAACCTCCAAGCTGGGTCCGATCCTCCCTCTGTTCTTATAGCACCTGGATGTCTCTTTCATGACACTCACCACTCCTGCCTCTCGACCAATAGTGTGTCTTGGGGTGGGTGGAGTCTTTTTTCTTTGAATTGCCAGTATGTGGACATTGTCTGGCACATAGTATGAACTCACATATTAGGGAATAAATGACTAAATATGTGTATAACAGATATTTACAGAATTGCTTAATGTATTGAATACAGATAAATAGGGCAAGAAAGTATTTAGGTATCCTCCGAGAGGACAAGTATGAAGCAAACCATTAAAGACAGCTCAAGACCCATGTTTAGAGAGTGCAAAGAGAAAGAAAAGGAACTCCAGGGGCAGCGGGTCGGTGGAAGAGGAGAAAACCAGAAAGTTCCTGGATCCTGAAGAGTAGAATGTTTCAGGAAGAATGCATGTTCAACAGATTCAGCTGCCACCCCTCCCCACCAAAGAAGCCAAGATGAGATAATCACCAGGAAGAGACCAGTAGACTCACCAAGAATTGGTTCACTTTTGAAAGGAGTTTCAGTGGGAATGCAGCACATTAAGAAATAATGCAAGGAATGGAAATGGAGCAAGAACAAGCACCACTTCTGTTCTGCTCAGCTGTGTAGTAGTCACATCTATGTTCTTGAAAGTCAACTATGACATTATGCTACTGAAAACACTTTTCATATGCTTTGTAATATATACAAATTACATGGCTCTAAAGGACAACGGATAGTGGGATGACTCCATAGACCTTGCTTCATCTGGAGCTTGAGATCAGAATGCTGACAGTCAGTGTACGGAGACCTTAAGTTCATCGTCAAGCACAGTGATGTGATCTTTCTGAATACTTTCACAGTCGTTAACTACTCAGAAGCTCTTGGATGATTTTGTCATGGACTCATGGTGATGAAATCTGAGTTTACTCCATAATAATGCTGTAGTTTCTCCTATTTCTCATTTCCCTTCACACCCTCAGTTTTCACACTCCTCTGCAAATTTGTGTAGGGGCGGTGTGTTGGATAAACTTCAGTTCTACTCTCAACAGCTCCTGCTCTCAGAGTCAGCCCTCTTCCCCCAGCTGAGTTGCTGGCTCCATGGTTGGTAACATCGTAGATTCATTTTGGTAGTTGCAGCTGCGGGTTATTTTTCCACTGCCAAGTTCATTGCATAACTTTGCACAGGTTTGTGTTTTATTCATTCTTCAAGTAGTATGTGACCCATTGAAGGACAGGAGCTGTGTGTTTTACTTATTTATGTCTTTCTTGGTTCTGTGGTACTGCACAACTCAAAGACAGTGACACTGCCCTGAACATCAAGAAGTTTGCAGCCCAACAGGGGAAGATAGATGAGTCAACACTAAGTGCTAGGCTGCTGTTGAAGATTGTATGCAGCAAAAAGAATGTTCTAGTTCTTCCCCAAGGGACTGAGCAAAGCCCTGTGTGGTTGAGGGGAATCCTGAAGAGGCCAGCATGTGGTCAGCATCTCAGGCCTAGGGAACCTTGTGGGAAAAGCACAAGGGCTCCAAACGGTTGTGGGAACATTTGCCTAAGCTCAGGGTTTTCTTAAGGAAGAGACAGTGAAAGATGAGTCTGGTGGGGGGAAACCAAGGCCAGGACATAGCAGGTCTTATGCCAAATTAAGAGTTCTTTTTTCCTTTGTCCTGCAAGAAGTAGTGAGTCACTGAACTCTTTTATATAGGAGAGTAAGTTAGATTTGTTTTTAAGAAAGATTACTTTGCCCATAATTTGAATGATCGGTTGAAAAGATGATACTGGAGAAAAGACGAGTTGGGAGATGACAAGGATTCTCTGTGTTTTCAGGATACTCGGGGTAGTGAGGTGGTACTTGCTCACTGAATGACAGTAAGTGGCCACAGCCAAGCTTTGCAGAACCTCTGCACATTCAAACCTCCAGAGCAGCCAATGAACTCTCCTCTAATAATGAGCATCTGAAGATTGGGATTGCTGCACGAGTCTCTGCAGCTTCCCAGCACATATTTGCCTCTTTTTGCTAGTCTTAATGGAAGAAAACCATATGCTTACAGTAGAAAAACAGCAGCATACGAAAATGAAGAAAGCAAGGAATTTGCAGTTAAGGCATCAACCCTGGGTTGACAGGCAGATCTTTACACTATCAATAGGGTGGTCATGAGGATAAAATATTTTGTAAGAAATTACTTTATGTACCAGAAAGATCTGTCAAATATTAGTTATTATGATCACATTGGGCACCTGTTTTTTGGTTCTCAGGAAGTTTGAGAGAGTCCTGATTTGGAAGTTAACTGATAGTTATTACTCTTAAAAATTTGTAACCTTTAGAACAAGGGTCATTGGCTATGGCCTATGGGCCAAACTCAAAGCTGAGAATGGTTTTTACATCCTCAGTGGTTCTTTTAAGTACCTACATAATATCTTTGATTTTGTCACTTGGTTTTCAAAACTTAAAACTTTTATCATCGGACCTTTTACAGGAAAACTTTGCCAACGCCCTGCTCTGGAAGATTATGTAGCCAGCAGCTTTCAAAGCAGCTTTTTACTGGGAAGTCTAAATTCTCTCCGTTATTTGTGTGACAGCCATTTTCTCTGTTAGTTGATGACAATAATGGTGTTACAGACATTCCAGACAGACCTTGTTTTATTGAGCCTGCTTTATTGCACTTCACAGATGTTGCATTTTTTACAAATTGAAGGCAAGATCCTGCACCGGCAAAAAGATAATGACACTCTTTATTGCAATACTTGTTTTATTATATGGTGCTTTGGAACAGAACCTGCAATATCTCTGAGGTATGCTTGTATATATCACAGCATAAGTAAAACTGGTGATAAAACTTCCCATAAGGTATTCCCATAAAATCTACATTTACTTTAGAAGTAGAATTAAAGTGAAGTCCACTTTGGATGCACTGTGCTTGGTATGAGCCAGTTGGGAATTTTGTCAACAAAGCAGTGAAATCAGTTGGTGCTAATTTTTTCATTACCTCTTCACTTCCTTGGGCTGCCCAGTGTTTCTGGATGATCATCACTGAGCAGTCTGTTTGACCTGCTCACCATTATTCTTACATGTATTTCAGTTATTTTCTCAGTATTTGGTTGAATTGAGTTAGCTATGTTCTCTCACCCTCTCTTAGTAACATTTTGTGGCTGTGAAAATTGTTTCTCTCTTTATCCACCCCAGCAACAGTTTTAGGTAACATCTAACATGTGCATTATTATGAGTCATATCTGCCTTGCAAATCATGAGAGTTTCTGTTGTTAATCAAGTGTTTTTTATTAAGTATTTTTAATTTAGTAAAATATTTTTAGTGTATTAAAAGTGCTCTCATTGAGCGCGGGCTGGGAACCAAAGGGTCCAGGTTCGATTCCCAGTCAGGGCACATGCCTGGGTTGCGGGCCAGGTCCCCAGTGAGGGCCATGTGAGAGGCAACCATACATTGCTGTTTCTCTCCCTCTTTGTCTCCCTCCCTTCCCTTCTCTCTAAAAATAAATAAATAAAATCTTTAAAAAAAAAAGTGCTCTCAGGTACTCAGTTGTTTTTGTTTTTAGGTTTTTAAATGGCTTTCTTGAGATAGAATTCTCATAACGTATAGTTCATCTACTTAAAGTATACAATGCTCTGGTTCTTAGTATAGGCATGGAGTTGTGCAATCATCACTACATTCAATTTTAGAACATTTTTATTACCAAAAAAGAAACTACCTCTTAGCAGTCACTCCCCAATCCATCTACCCTTCTAGCCCTAGGCAACCACTAATCTATTTTCTGTCTCATAGATTTTCCTATTCTGGACATTTCTTATAAATGGAACCTTATATTATCTGGTTCTCTGTGAAAGGCTTCTTTCTCTTAGCGTCATGTTTTCAAGGTGCACCCATGTTGCATTATACATGATTATTGCTCAATGTGTTTAAATAGCAAGACCCACCAAGTAGACCCTTATGTTGGCAGGTCCCAACCCATGCCAGACCATCGAACCAGTTTCTGTCATTGCCCCTTCAGCCAGCTAGGTCTCTGAGTAAGCTTCTTACCTCTTGGCCTCACCAACATATGGTTTCTGTTAACAATCTTTCCGTGAAATATATTTAATGTCTGGCCAGGCTCTGCAGAGTACCACAATAAACGAGGCAGCATGATCCTTCCTCTGAAGGAGACAATGACAGTAAAATGTCATAAGCACTCTTCTAGAAGAAGCACCTAGCCCAGCCATTGTCAAGAAATAGTATCTGGAGGAAGTACATTCTGAATGGAGTCTGGAAACTATATACCTATACTTGTGTACGTGTGTGTGGGGGGGGGCAAGTGGGGGCGGCAAACAAAGGGAGTCCACCTTGAATCCAAAAGTAACAAGTTTTCAGCCTAGATTAACCCACACAGCTTTAAGCATAGCATGAGAGCATGTGGCATACTTCTCAGCACTTTTCTTTTTTAGCTTTGTTCGCTCTTTCACTTTTTGGTGCAATTTGTTTTAAAAACAGTTCTTATCAAGTTTCTGTGCTGCCTTGTCAACAAAGCAATCTAATCAGTTAGAGCTAGCTTTTTATGACCTTTTTTTGTAAGTATGAAGTATATAGTATCAGGTGTGGAATAAGTTACTAGTGCTTAGTTGATAAAAATCTGCAAGCTAAATGAAAATTAGGTGCTAGAACTTTATTTTCAAATGAAATTAAAGGTAAGCTGTTTATCTCAATCTGTACCTCCTTGCAGAAACTACAGTTATGTTTTTGGTGCTCTTGTAGTTGATCATATTGACCTTTTCGACAAAATTCGGAACAGAAAGATAGGATCGATCAAAACTAATCCCTTCCCAATACTGACTCATTAAGTGACCTTGAGAAAATCATTTCTGTTTTCCATTCTGCCTTTGTATCTTCATGAGAAAGAAGAGTATGGCACAATCTCATGGTATTTGAGAAAACAAGTAAATGATAATGATGTACTCAGTTTTGGGCGAGAATAGAAGTTATAAGCAATTCTAATTCTTTTTATATTTTTTTCTTTTATCACTTTTGAAAACCATGAATGAATTTAGGAAATGTACCCTAAAGCAGATATAATGTTAAACTGGGTTATGTTAGAAAATTCAACTTTGTAATTATTTTACAAGTTTTCTACCCCCCAAAAAGCCATCCCTATGGTTTTCAAAACCAGAAAGCAATTCTACTGCAAGACAGAGCACTGGGGTACCCCTGAGTTTCTCAGGAAAAATCCTTCTGATCGTCTTCAGGAGGCTGGAATCTCATGGAACCAACTCCAGGCTCAAACCCTAAAGCCTGGTGCTGTGGGTTACAGACGTGGTTTTGTGAATAAAGCAGCAGGAGCCCAGGAATTTCCGAAGTAATGTGTCATGATCTCCTGTCCTAGATAAGAGCTCAGATTAGCAATAATGAGATTTTTTAAAATTATACTTTTTAAGTGATAGTGATGTATGTGCACGCATGTTGAAACTGGATTCCCAGGGTGGCAGGTGCAGGCAGAGTCTGCAGTTTTGGGTGGTGAGGCCACAGCACAGCACCTCACTTCTCTGCATCTGCCTTCCTAGTTTATAAACTGTCCACTGCCACAGTTCTAATAGTGATTGCTCAAGGAGTTCCTCGCTCATTAGAGATTCTTGATCAATGCAGACAACACTCATAAGTCATGCAGGAGAGTATAAAATGGAGGTGATCTAGACCAGTGTCTGCCTGCAGATCTCTCTTACAGAGCTCTGGGAGATGGCCCCAAGGTTTCTGCTGGAACAGTGGAGATCTCTTTTTGTGAGAGAACTGTTTGGCTTCAAGATATTCTTTTACATATTGATTAGGAAGAGGCAACTCATAATTAATTTAAGAGTCATCTAGTCCAGCTTCCCATTTAATAGATGAGGAAACCTAGACTCAGTGTTGTATTTTCCCAAGATTGTCAGCTTCACGGAGTTCTGTAGAAGTTCAGCAGAGAGGAGAGAAGCAGTAAGGATGTGGATTGTCCAGAACGAAGCCAGTTAACAGATACAGAACAGCTGGGCCCTGTACAAAGTGGCAGGAGGACAGGTGGTCAGAGGAACTGGTGAGGTAATTTAGGTGACAGGCACAATTTTTTTTAATCCTCACCTGAGGACATGCTTATTCATTCTAGAGCAGGGGTGTCAAATTCGTTTTCACCAGGAGCCACATCAGCCTCCTGGTTGCCTTCAAAGGGCCAAATGTAATTTTAGGATGTATAAATGTAACTACTCCTTAACAGTTAAGCGAGAGCTCAGCACCGCTGCTGGGTAGAAACAAGGTGCTGGGCTGGATAAAATAAGGTGGAGGGCGGGATTTGGCCCGTGGACCTTGTGTTTGCCACCTGTGTTCTAGAGAGAGGAAGGGAGGCAGAGAAACAGGACCAAACGTAGGTAGGTATATGCCCTGAGCAGGAATTGAACTGGCAACTGTTCGCTTTACAGGAGACACTCCAACCAACTGAGCCACACCAGCCGGTATGACAGGCACAGTTTGAGCAGACATAGCCTGCAATATGTGAGAGACACGACAAGTGGGAGGAACATGCAGGGGAGAGGTTAGAAATTATTTACGGTGGGGCTGGTTTGGAAGGATCTTCAAAATGGGACAAAATAAATATGATGCGGTATGAATTTCAGTTGAGGCAGTGGCTCTGTGTAAGGGCTTATAATGAAAACTCACCTGTGGTGGTGTACTGATTGGATAGGAACAATGTTAGTGGCAGTGATTGTCATCCAGACACCTTTCAACGGAAAACACAGTGCCACTTCAGAATTGGCTGGATCTGAGGTATAAAGGAGAGAGTCGAGTTGAGTCCAAAAGAGTCCCAGGCTTTTAGGCAGTGCTAATCTGTCACTGACAGGAAAGTCGCAGTCTTCCCCTACATAGTGCTTGGTGAAGGACAAGTAAGGAAATGAGAGATGATCACTGAAGATGTGAAAATGACTACTTCTATAGGGAAGGAGATGTATAGAGAAAGTAGAAATCTTGAGTAATCCCCAATCTCATTTTCAATAATGAGTTTCTCCTCTTCTTCAGTCAGAATACATACTGGTAACAAGTACCAGAACTAATTTTAATTTTGACTTTATTTAATAATTTTTATGGAGAGATAAAGTTAAGGAAGAAAAATAAATGACCAAAAAGTTGGCAAACAAAGAAGGGGGGAACGAAAGATATAATACAGAAATCAATAATCCCTGTACTGAAAGATACTTTTTTGTTTGTATTTTAAAGGAAACTGCATCAAAGTTCTTGTCTTGTGCAGTCCTTACTGTAACTTATGTTCAGTATTTATGAGCATGTAAGTCAAACTAGGATAGTAAAAAGGCCTTAAAAAAAGAGGTGTCATCTTCCTATCCAGATGTCCCCAACTTAAGGCTAGGTCTGTGGGGTACCCACTATCTCCCTCACACTGTCCCTCACCTCTACCTCTTCCTTACCGAAAAGGTTGAGTGTTTCCATTCTCTACCAAAATTAAAAGCAAACCTCCAAAAAAGGTGAGGACATCTTTGATCCCAACTTTCTCTGAATGAAAGGGTCAGCATTTGAAGAGAGTGGTTCATCAGCCAGCCTTTCCTAAACAGCAGGCATGAGCATTCACTACATGGCTCAGCACAGCATTCCCAATACCACACTTCATCCTCACCTCCCAAAGGACAGGGAGCTGAAACTAAGCAGCTTACCCAGAGCCAATCTCCAGGGGGAATAGTGAAGCCAAATTGGAATCCTGTTGTTCTTTTTACAGAGTCTTCCCCCGCCCCACTGTGGCTCGCTCAACAGGGATTTAACAGGTGCATTGTTGAAACAAAGGGAAAATACATGTGTCTCTTGAGTTTGCAGCTAAAGCTGAAACTAATTTAGCCTGTTGTTAAAATTGTACCCATGTCTCAGGTCCTGGCTGGTGTAGCTCAGTGGATTGAGTGCGGGCTGGGAACCAAAGGGTCCCGGTTCGATTCCCAGTCAGGGCACATGCCTGGGTTGCGGGCCAGGTCCCCAGCGCGGGCCATGTGAGAGGCAACCATACATTGCTGTTTCTCTCCCTCTCCTTCTCCCTTCCATCCCCCCTCTCTAAAAATAAATAAATAAATAAAATCTTTAAAAAAAATTGTACCCATGTCTCAGGAAAAGTTTAAGATCAGCAGTGGTAGGAGTCTCAGGCCTCTCAAAAGAAAAGTCATCACTTGAACACAAGCTCAGAACACACATGTTGGCTCACATACCAGTTATATGTTCCTTGCAGGGAGTAACAGTAGCCAAATTGTTGAGTTGCATCCTGGGTGTTGCATAGTTTCCTGATAGTAGACTCTCTTGGTGCGTCTTCACTCACCTCTCCTTGCTGCCATCTCAGAACTGGACCTCTCAACTCAAGAATGGAATGGACAGGCAAAGCCGTGTCCTTCAGAACTCTAGCTGACCAGAGCAAGAAAGAGGAAAAGACGTGGCAGAGAGAGAGCAGTAGTGCCATCGGAAACTTTTACCTCCCAAGACAAAGGCTCTAAAAGCTGAGCAAAATGATGTGTTTCATCTCCTGATCTTACTACTATGGAAACTGCTTTCTGTTTTGCTGAGAAAATGGTACGATATACTACAGTATCTGAACCTTCAAAACTGGTCAGTAGGGTAAAACCACAAAGAAAACGTGAAACAGCTATAAAACTAGCCCAGTATTTTTGTTTAAGTCCTGCTAAGACTGCTTGCTGCTAAGCAGCCCAAAAATATGTAATACACTGTCTTTATGACACTCCATACAAGTGTAAGAGTATGGCCCTTCACATGACATGGTTAGATTCAGGCTCCTCAGTGCTTCTACTCTTCATATTTTTTTTTAAGATTTTATTTATTTATTTTCAGAGAGAGGAGAAGGGAGGGAGAAAGAGCAATGTATGGTTGCCTCTCACATGGCCCTCACTGGGGACCTGGCCCACAACCCAGGCATGTGCCCCGACTGGGAATCGAACCGGGACCCTCTGGTTCCCAGCCCGCGCTCAATCCACTGAGCTACACCAGCCGGGCCTCTACTCTTCATATTTTTAAGGTATTATCAATGAATTGTTTTCAGATATGTAGTGGGATTTATTCTGAGCCTCATGACTGCCCTTCCCTTCCTTTACCCAAGTGATAAATTCATGCATTGTTAGTGTGTTTGGCAGTGGGAGTGGGGTTTGTTTTGTTTTGTTTTTCTTTTTCTAGTTTTTCCGTGATGTTATTGCTGATGGCAGTCACCTCCAGTCATATTTCTTTCCTCTATATTAGTAGTGCTTATTATTAGTTGTAAGTCTAATGAGATACCTCTCACATAGTCCTTAATCATATACAACATCCTCAGTGCTTTTGTTTAGGTTTTGTTCATCTTTTCTGCATTTTTCCAGTTTTTAGTGTGTGCACTGCTGAAACGTGAGCACATACAGTTTTTAATGTACCTTTGTTTTGTCAATTCAGCTAAGCTCTTTCAGGGCCATAGGAAATTCGCTGCTTCTCTGTGTGTCACAGCCCTCTTCACCTGGCCCCACATGGTGCACTGCACGTAGAAGATAAGTGAGTGAAACTAAGCATATTCATATTCACGCTGCAAGCAGCAGCCTCCCAAGAGCACTTGGAAGCAGTGCAGTGAATTACAAATATCCTCTTTATGATGAGTTACCGTTTGCTGTTTCACTGGCACCACCATGTCTCCCAGCAGTGATTGTTTGTAACTACTGCTGTTAGAGGGAGATGGTGGCTTGTGCCTTGTTCTCTGAGCCTCCTTGCTTCAGCCCTTCCCATCCCTTCCATCCCAACACTCATCATTAACCTACCATTTAGGTCCCCATCTTAAAACTATGAGGTCCTTGCTGAAGAAAGTTCCATAGAATTTAACTCGGCATTATGCTTTACTGTGCATTTGTGCATGCACTTATTCAGCAATTATTTCTTAAGTGCAATACTACATATGCCAGATGGCACATGAAGCTGAATCTACAGACAAGGGTAAGATAAGATAGTCTTAGCCCTCATGGAGCTTATAGCCTGCTGTGGCATTCTAGGCAACCAGCACGTAATTGAAGTGTAATGTACTAAGTGCTGTCCTTAGAGAGGTGCAGTACATAACAGCACAGAAGAGGAGCATCAAACCCCAGACTTCGGGAATTAGAGAAGGCTCCTGGAAGGAGTCTACAATGTGAGGGGAGTGTGGTGAGAGAGACCATGAGAATGGTACACAGGAAGCAGACTGGCAGGCAGTATGAATTCAAATTATACCCTGGAAGCAATGGAGACGTGAGTATTATCAAAGAATATCTGCAGTTATCTAAAACACTCTTAATGTACTGCACTTTTTTTCTTCCCTATGTATTTGTGTGGCTAGATTTTTTTCTCTACTTCTGAAGCCAAAGTAACATCTAATAGAATTGAATGCAGGAGATATGAGAATCCAACTGTCTTCTAAGTCAGACATTAAAAGACTGGCAAAAATAGAAAACAGTGACATTCTTCTCATGAATTCTTTCCTGTTTTCAAACACATTTTTAGTAAGTAATGAGTTTGTGACTGCTATTAATGAATTAATAAATGTTTTAAGATTAATAAAGAGACATTGGGGAACCACTGAAGGTTTTTTTTTTAATTTTTAAAGTATATTCTATTGATTATGCTAATATAGTCATCCCAGTTTTTTCTCCCCTTTATTCCTCTCTACTCTGTACCTCACCTCCCATCAGCATTCCCCCTCCTGAGCTCATGTCAATGGGTCGTACATATGAGTGCCTTGGCTTCTCCATTTCCTATACTATTCTTAACCTCCCACTGTCTGTTTTGTACCTACTATTTAGGCTTCTTATTCCCTGTAACTTCTCTCTGATACCCCACCACTCCCTCCCCATTGATAACCAACCATCCATGTGATCCCTATTTCTGTGATTTTGTTCCTGTTCTAGTTGCTTGCTTAGTTTGTTTTTGCTTTTGCTTTTGCTTTTAGGTTCACTTGTTGATAGTTGTGAGTTTGTTGTCATTTTACTATTCACAGTTGTGGTCTTTTTCTTTGATAAGTCACTTTGACGTTTCATAAATAAAGACTTGGTGATGATGAACTCCTTTAACTTGACCTTATCTGGGAAGCACTTTATCTGCCCTTCCATTCTAAATGATAGCTTTGCTGGATAGAGTAATCTTGGGTATAGGTCCTTGCCTCTCATGACTTTGAATACTTCTTTCCAGTCTCTTCTTGCCTGCAAAATTTCTTTTGAGAAATCAGTTGACAGTCTTATGGGAACTCCTTTGTAGGTAAATGCCTCCTTTTCTCTGGCTGCTTTTAAGATTTTCTTCTTATCTTTAATCTTGGCTAATGTAATTATGATGTGCCTTGTTGTGTGCTTTCATGAGTCCACCTTCTTTGGGACTCTCTGAGCTTCCTGGACTTCCTGGAATATTTCCTTTGCCAGATTGGGGAAGTTCTCCTTCATTATTTGTTCAAGTAAGTTATCAATTTCTTGCTCTTCCTGTTCTCTTTCTGTCACCCCTGTGATTCAGATGTTGGAATGTTTAAAGTTGTCCTGGAGGTAACTAAGCCTCTCCTCATTTTTTTGAATTCTTGTTTCTTCATTCTGTTCCAGTTGAATGTTTATTTCTTCTTTCTACTCCAAATCGTTGATTTGAGTTTTGGTTTTCTTCCCTTCATTGTTGGTTCCCTATATGTTTTTCTTTATTTAACTTTGCATACCCTTCACTTTTTCCTCTATTTTGCAACCATTAACCATTTTTGCATACTTAACCATTTTTGTAAGCATCCTGATTACTAGTATTTTGAACTGTTCATCTGATAGGTTGGCTATCTCTTTGTCACTAGGTTCTTTTTCTGGAGTTTTGATCTATTCTTTCATTTGGGCCATATTTCTTTGTCTTGGCGTGCCTATATGTAGTAAGGGATGGAGCTGTAGGTATTCTCCAGGATAGGGCAACCCATGTGGCTGTGTTGTGGCACTGTATGTTGGGGGGGGGGGGCGGTCAGAGAGGGAATAATGCTTCCTGTTCGGCTCTTGCCCTGCTTTCAGTCACTTCCCCTGCTACTCACAAGCAAACTGGGCCTTTCTGGTACTGATACCCGGGTGGGTGGGTGGATTTGTGTACGTTCTAGGACCCTGTGGATCTCTCCAAGCAACTCTCCTGTGAGGCTGGGTGTTTCTTCTGCCGCCACAACTCCCACAGGTTTTTAAAGCCAGAGGTGTTGAGGCTTTCTTTTCTTGCACTGGAACCCTGGGTTGCATGGTCTAGTTCCCCAGTTGTTCCTCCCAGTTTATCTGCACACAGATATGGGATCACCAGCTGCTACCTCTCCTTCCCAGTCCACTAGCCACCTCCTTGCCACATATCCTCTCTGTACCGGCTGCCGGTCTCAGCCCCTTCTACCAGTCTGGATGAATATTTCCTCTTTAACTCCTTGGTTGTTGGAATTCTATACAGTTCAATTTTCTGGCAGTTCTGGTTACTTTTTGTTTTTAAATTTGTTGTTGTCCTTGTTTTGGTTGTGTGCGGTGGCAGAATATGTCTACCTACACCTCCATGTTGGCTGGAAGTCTCCATTGAAGGGGTTTTAAGTAAAAGAGTAACATGATCGATTTTTGTTAGGAAAATCACTCTGAAGCCACCCCCACCCTTGATGGTGGTGAGAGTGAGGGTAGAGAGAAAGGGATGAATTCCAAATGTATTTGGTAGTTTATAATTAAGAGCCTGGTGATCCATTTTATGCAGTCGATGGATATTGAAGTCATTCAACAAGATTGGGGACACCGGAAGAGATACGGGATTGAAGATGAGTTT
Organism: Micronycteris hirsuta; assembly: GCA_004026765.1. NCBI lineage: Eukaryota > Metazoa > Chordata > Mammalia > Chiroptera > Phyllostomidae > Micronycteris > Micronycteris hirsuta. Next base: position 14,489 of record PVJI01015822.1, read on the forward strand.
TGTTTAAGACATGTTCCATTTTAGATGTCTTTAGAACATCTAAGAAGGATACAGGAAACAGTTGTGGCTCTGAGGTGAAGCACCTAGATTAGAGAGAGTGGTTTAGGCGTCCATGCCACATGCATGGTAACTAAAGGCCTAGGAATGCGCAAACTCCTATGGATAAAACATGGAAGGAAAGGAATAATCCTAAACAACCTTAAGAAACATGGGTATTTAGCCCTGGCTGGTGTGGCTTATTGGATTGAGCACCAGCCTGAGAACCAAAGGGTCTGTATGTCAGGGCATATGCCTGGATTGCAGGTGAGGCCAGGTCCCCAGTAGGGGGCATGAGAGAGGCAACCATACATTGATGTTTTCTCCCTCTCTTTTTTCCTCCCGTCCCCTCTGTCTAAAATAAATAAATAAAATCTTTTAAAAAATAAAAATAAAGACATTTTTAAAAGAAGAAGCACAGGTGCTCAAAGGACAGATGGGGGAAGGTGGTTGTGAGGGGCGCTGAGAAGGCGTGGCCAGAGGGCTTAAAAGACCAAGAAAGTATGTTACCACCAAAGTTCAGATGAGGGTGTCAAGAAGGGAGTGGTCAGTAGTGGCCAGCGCCACTGGAGGTCAGGCAGAGAGCTAAGAGGGGTTCCATTGGATCAAGCAAAGGTTATTATTGGTAACCTGGAAGAAAAAGGAAAAACTATTTGTTAGAATGTCAGACCATGAACTTCCAAAAGGCAGGGACATTGTCTTAATGCTCTTTCTAGCTTCATTGCTTAAGGAACCACCAGGTAAATGAGTAGACACTCAATAATTCTTTGGACTTTACCTTAACTGGTGCAACTGAAACAATCTGGTTTTTTTCTGCCCCTGAACTCTGTGGCAGGTCATCCCCATTGTAGACTACTCACATTGAGTAGGTGTTTCTTTAGGGTCTGAGTAGAATTTCCCAACTACTGTGTCATGGTCACAGATAGGCTGAGGTATTGATTCCCTCAGCCCTTGGGGCAGCTGGGAAGAGCCTGAAGCTGCTAGGCTAATTGCAAGTGGTTTTGGCTGTCCTGTGTGTCACACAAATATATCTTTTTCTGTGTGTTCCATGATGTGAAGAATATTGATAAACCATGGTCAATAGCAGGGTTAGTAGTTCCTTGTAGAGGTGCTGCCTCGCTTCCTCTGTGCCTGAGGTATCACTGAACAGTAACATCACTCATTTGAAATGCACCCATACCCACCCCCAGAATCTCCCCAATATGGCCCAAAGGCAAGCAAGACAGACAGCAGTATGGTGAAGGTGGCTCTGCCTACCTGCCTTACACTTCCAAACCTGACAAAGGCTTTCAGATAGCCAAAGACTGAAAATAAATGATGAATTCTTTTCCACTGACTAACTTTGTAAAAATAGTGTGAGGGTGCTTGTAGGGGGGAAAAAACGTTAATTGTTCTAAACCATTACATCCATAATGCTCATTCTATAATTGTTCCCTATTTTGCTCTTTAACAGAACACCTCCTCGGCTGGGGAATCAGTCTGGGCTGCACTGAGCTTAGAGCTGTGCTGGCCACCTGGAGAATGCATACAAATTTTACCCCCACTGCACCCCTCCAGGATTTTGTAGTCAAGTTGAGAAAACAAGAAATAACACTGTAAGGTGATGTGAACACCGGCCTGCAGTGTCCATGGCGTTATGGCTGAGACATGAGACACAAGACAAATTCACACAGACTACCAAATCCTGTGGAGGAAAAGGGAAGGCATGCCACTCTCTCAAGGGGAGAATGCCTTGGAACACCTCGGCTACTCTCTCAAGAGGAGAGCGCACCGACCCCTGCCTGGACAGGCTTTTATTGCTTTTCTAGGTACATTACATGGAGGATGGTTCTCATTTACTATGCACAGGTTCCCTGTAGGTGATTACCTTTTACAGATAACAAAGGAAAGAGTGTTGCTAATTACTTCAGAGAAGGATGTTGCAGATCCAGAGGAAAAGTGGTTGAACTGGTGACACTCCATACTTGGGAGGTTTAGCACAGACTTTAGGAAGTTACTTTAGAGATATGCAGTAAACATTTGTTGCCTCAATCCAGGATGAGGGTGTTTTAGCAAAGGCAAGCTTCATAGCAGCCTAGGTACAATGCAGACCTGATTCCCCACCGGAAAACCCGTCTGTGGGTATGGGCTCCATGCCACTCTCCGCTGGGCCCACGCCACTCAGAACGGTCTCCCATAGTAAGGCATAATGTAGATACTAGATGATAATAATAGCTAATATGTAATAAGCTTTTAGAGTTTTAAAGCTCTGTTTTAAATGTTTTACACGCCCTAACTCATTTATTTCTCATAATATCCTTATGAGGTGAGTATAGGTATTATCTCCATCTTACAAATGAGAAAAACAAGGCTCAGAGAAGTTTTTAAAAAACTAAGGCCTAAGGTCACACAGTACGTATTAGAGCTGGGATTTGAACCCAGGTATTCTGGCTCTAGAAACTGCTGCCAGTTTTTTTGTTTCCTCTACTGTTTTGTTCCTCTGTCATAACTCCTTAGCATTGCTTTGATTCTTGAAGTAGGTGTTGACCCATTCTCCATCCCCATTTTTGTCTTAACAGACAGACAAAAATGCCTAGTCTCCTCTCTGTTGTTGAAATCATCGCCATCCTCGAAATTCAGTTCAGTACCCATCCTCTGTGCGGTCTTACCCTGTACTTTGGCTGCAGCTGGTCAAGGTCCATTCTGAACATTTCTGGCCCTTTTACTGAGGCTCCACAGCTTCCTTCTTCATTATATATCATCTTACCATGTTCTGACTCTTCTGTTTCTGCATGTCTTCCCTCCAGGAGATCATGAGCCCCTTATGCGCAAGAACAGACCGTGCGCCCTGCTGCTACACTCCTGTGGGAGCTGCAAGCCCCCAGAGAGCCATTAGAGAGCTCTTCTGCCCCGCTTCTCAGTGTAGACACCGTCTGGTCACCCCATTCCCACACCTGCCAAAGCCTTTAGAGGTGGAGTTCTATTCTATGTAACTTCTGCTTGATAGAGTAGTGCTAGTGTTTACTTCTCTCAGTTGGGAAATTAGATGTTTATTTTCACAAGAAATTTTATTTCATTTAAAAATCTCCTTTACCAACTAATAACAGCTATTTCATAAAGCAGCTGTTCAAAATGCAAGCTGTTTCCTTTTTCCTCTTTTAAATATGCGGTTATTGCTTTTGAAGAAGACAAAGTAAAGGAAACATTTCCTGTTTGTAGAAATTCATATTTAACCCTAAAGAGCAGATTAGTGTCAAAACATCCTAGAATCTAGAGCTCCTGTCTTTCTGCTTCTTAAGCACATTTTCACTATCACAGGAGTAGAGATATTAGAGTTTTATTTTGTTTTACCTACTCTTCACTCTCACTCCCTTTGAAGAAATAAAATGTTACAAACTCAAAGGTTCGTTCCCCTTCCCACTGTCCTATCACTGCTATGTCATGTCTGATGCCTGTGCACGTTTGCATCCTCACACGTGTGTAGGTATCAGGGTTTCTCAGCCTGGATACTATGGACATTTTGGTATGGGCCGTTCTTTGTAGGGAGGTCTATCCCGTGCATTATAGGATTCTTAGGAGCAGCATCCGTGGCCTCTACTCGCTAGATACCAGCAGCATCACCATCCTGTCCTCCACCTACCCTCTTCCCACAAGATAACCAAAAATGCCAAGTATCTCCTGTGGGGCAAGTAATTACTAGTATATGAGTATATCCATTAAATAGTTTAAGTAGTACACTGTTGTTCCGAGTATTTTTAGGTTTATGTAATGATATTGTATATACGTATTCTTGTACAACTTTCTTTGTTCAACATTGTATTCTTGAGATTTATCCATGTACATCTAGATTCTGGCTGTTCATATAATAATCTTTTATATAATAGAACCATTAGTTTGTTTCCCTACTGAGGGACGGTTGAAGTTTTTAACATTTTTTAAATATTATAATCACTGCTTCACAGAACATCCTTATAAATGCCCCATTAGGCACTTACAGTTACCTGTAGACGTCATAGAACGTCCTCAGTTTTACTACATCTTGACACATTGTTGTCCAGAATTTTATGTCAATTTATAGTCTCATCAACAACATGTAGAGTTTTGATTTCCTTCATCCCCATACCTGGTATTGCTAAACTTTTTATTTTTGCCAGCCTTGTGTGTAAGAAATTATTGCTGTTTTACTTTGCATCTCCTACTACTAGAAAGGTTTAATTTCTTTTCTTATGTTTATTGACTCAGGTTTCCTCCTCTAATATATTTAATATATGAAATTACCTATTCATATACATTATCCATTTTTCTCTTGAATCGTTTTTTCTTATTGATTTGTAGATGTCCTTTATATATTCTAGGTACTATTCTTTGTCGGTTGTATGTTGCGAACATTTTTCTTAATTGATACTTTATCTTCCAACTTGTTTTTTCAAATCCTCACCCAAAGATATGTATATTGATTTTAGAGAGATGGGAAGGGGAAGACACAAACATCGATGTGAGAAAGAAACATCATTCAGTTGCCTTGCATATGTGCCCCAACGGGGGATCGAACCCACAACCTAGATATGTGCCCTGACTTGGGATTGAACCTGCAGCCTTTTAGAATACAGGAAGACACTTCAACCCACTAAGTTGTTCGGCCAGGACTGACTTTATATTTTTAGTCATACGAAAGTTCTTACTTGTAATCATTTTTAACTATCCTCTTTATGATTTTTAATATATTTCTTCTTTATTAAATTTATTGAGGTGACATTGGTTAATAGGATCACATAGGTTTCAAGTATACATTTCTGTGATACATGATCTATATATTGCATTGTGTGCTCACCACCCAAAGTTAAACCATCCTCCGTGACCATATATTTGGCCCCCTTTACCCTCTTCTACCTCCCTACCTGCTTCCCTCTGATAACCACCATACTGTTGTCTTTGACTATGAGTTTCAGATTTATATCCCACATTTGAGTGAAATCATATGGTTCTTAGCTTTTTCTGACTGATTGACTTCACTTAGCCTAATACTATTACATTTAGGTATTCTTTCCTATCCCAGTAACATAAAGAATACTATGTTATTTCTTCTAAAAATTTTTAACAATTTAGCTTTCCATATTTAAGTCTTTAATCTGTGGAGTTTATTTTTATATAAACTTATTTTTGTATATGGCATGAAGTAAAGGTCTGATTTTATCTTTTTCCATATCTATAGCCAATTTTCTCAGTACTGTTCATTAAACAGTCTCTTTTTCCTACTGACTTGTAGTGCCTCCTTTATCATATACCAAGTGCCATGTTTACTTTTGATTCCTTGACTCTCCTGGGGTTTTTTTTGCACTGTTTGCCTATCAAATGTTAATGCCATTCTACTTTAATTTCTACAGTTTAACAGTGAATCCTAATAAGTGGTAGAGAAAAATCCTCCCTTATTATACCTCCTCAAAATACGTCTAGTTTTGACCTTTACCTTCTAGGTGTCTAGTTCACCAAAATACACACACTTTTGAATTCTGAGTATACAGCACTTCGGAATAGGTTCAGCTTTATATAGCAGAAAACACAAAACAACACATCTTAAGCAAGGTAGAAATGTGTCTCTCGGGTACAGAAGTGCCGACATTGACAGCACCGGGCGGGTAGGGCAGTGGCATGAAGTTACTGGGCCCCAGGCTCTTATTCTCTGGCTGCTGCTTTGTCCTCAGCCTGAAGCTTCACCTCACTGTCAAGACTAGCTGCCTGAGTTCCAGGAAGGAGGAGGATGGGACGAGGAAGGGCGCACCCCTGCCTTTAAGGTCTTCTTTGGAGTCCCACTTGCCCTTACTACTTCCATACCATTGGCAAAACTGAGTCCACACAGTGGGAAGCTGAGAAATGTAGTAGGTATGTGTCACCCCCAAAAGTCCTACTTTTAAAGAAAAGGGAATATGGATATTGAGAGTCAACCAGCAGTCTCTGCTATAGACTAGGATTGGCAGCCTGTGGATAGATTACGGTATCAGGTCCTCCCAGGCAGGAATGTGCTGAGTCTTTCCACTCATTTAGGTCTTCTGATATCCTTCCATCTAGTTTACTATTTTCTCCATAAAGATCTTTTTTAGATTCAATTCCTAAGTAAGTACATAATAGATTTTACTTCTGTTTGTAAATTGGTAATTTTTTGTGCGTATATTTTCTAAATGATCACAGTAGAGGAATGTTATTGATACTTTTTTATTTTGTGCTCTTATTAGCTCTCAATTTCTAGGTGGACAGTTATCATGTGTGAATAATGAGAGTTTTATTTCTCCTTTTCCCTTCTCCTGCATTTTCTTTCATGTTTGGTTGGATTGGGCCTTATTATGCTATGTCTTCTGTTGAATGCAGGAGGTGATAATAGGCATTTTTGTCTCTTCGTGAATGTGTACTAAGTTTTATCAAATTGTGTTCATATCTATTGAGCATTTGGTTTTTCTTCTTGAATCTGTTAATATGTGGATTACAGTACTGTATTACCAGGTAAGTTGATTATTTTTGAACATTGTTAGATACAGTTTACTAATATCTTATTTAGGGTTATTGCATTTATCCATAAATGAAAAATAAATTGTTCTGTAATTTTCTTTCTCATAATGGCCTTGTCTGGGTTGGGGGGAAAAATCATATTAGCCACAAAAAATTAGGTGAACAGATTTCCATCTTTTTCTGTTCTCTAGAACAATTTGTATAAGATAGCAATTCATTAAAGTTTTCAAGGGCTTCACCTATAGATTTCTGGTGGGTAGATTTTTAAGTACTGTTTCAATTACATTAATGGATATAGGTCTACTCACGTTTTCTGTTTCTTTTGTAACTTCTTATTGAAGTATAACATACATGCAGAAGAGTAAACATATAAAAGTAATCATACATACTTTTTGAGTTTTATTTATTCAACATTGTATTTAAGAGATTCATCTATATAGTTGTATATTACTGTAGTTTGTTCATTTTAACTGCTGCTGATATTATATTTATCCTTTCTACTTAGTGGACTTTTGAGTAGTTTTCAGCCTTTACTTACTATATTGGTACTGCTGAGAACAGTCTAGTCCATGCCTTTGGTGAGCATGTATTTGCATTTCTGTTGTCCAGAAATGGAATTGCTGAGACACACATGTGTTCAGCTTTCCTAGATGTTCCTGAACAGTTTTCAAAAATGCTTACCAATTTCTATTTCTTCTTAAGTTTTCATAAGCTATAGTATTCTAGAAAATTCTTTTTTATCAAAGTTATTGGTAATTTTTAAAAACCTGCATTATAACCCTTATATTATTCCTAATATTCTCTGTGCTTCTTTGTCTTTTCATCAAGATTGCCAGGTTCATATATTTCATTTTACTTGTTTTTATAATAATTTTTTTAATTTTTCAATTATAGTTGACATACAATACTATACTAGTTTCAGGTATACAGCCCAGTGACCAGATACCACGTAACACACCAAGTGATCATCCCAATAAATCCCGCACCCATCTGATATCACACATAGCTACCAGAATACCTTTCACTGTATTTCCTGTGCTACACACAAATCCCTGCAACCATTCGTAACAGCCAGTTTGTACTTCTTAATCCCTTCACTTTTTCACCTGTTCCCCTAATGCCCCTGCCATCTATCAGCTGTCAAAAGTGTTCTCTGTATCTCTGAGTCTGTTTTTGTTATGCTTCTTAGTTTATTTTGTTTTTTTATTCAATTGTTGATAAGTATGTATTTACTGCTATTTTGTTGTTTGTATTTTTAATTTTTTTCTTCTTTTTCTTAACACTCTTTAACATTTCATATAATACTGGTTTGGTGGTAATGAACTCCTTTAGGTTTTTTTTTTTTTTTTTTGCCTGGGAAACTCTTTATTTGTCCTTTGATTCAAAATGATAGCTTTGCTGGATAGAGTAATTTTAGTTGTAGATCCTTGCTTTTCATCACCGAATATTTCTTGCCATTCCCCTCTGGCCTGCAAAGTTTCTGTTGAGAAATCAGCTGATGGTCTTATGGGAGTTCCCTTGTAGGTAACTAACTGTTTTTCTCTTTCTGCTTTTAAGAATGTCTTTTTGTCTTTAACCTTTTGCATTTTAATTATGATGTGTCTTAGTGTGGGCCTCTTTGGGTTCATCTTGTTTGGGACGCTCTGTGCTTCCTGGAGTGGTATGTTCATTTCCTTTACCAGGTTAGGGAATTTTCTGTCATTTTTTTCAAACAGGTTTTGAATTTCTTGCTTTTTCTCTTCTCCTTTTGAAACCCCCATGATACAAATGTTAGTGCATGTGAAGTTGTCCCAGGGGCTCATTACACTATCTTCATTTTTTTGTATCACTTTTTCTTTTTGCTCCTCTGATTGAGTGTTTTCTGCTTCCTTATTTTCCAAATCACTGATTTGATTCTGGGCTTAATCTACTCTACTGTTGATTCCCTGTAAATTATTCTTTATTTCAGTTAATGATTCTTCATTTTTGACTTGTCCTTTTTATGGTTTCTAGGTCCTTTTTCATGTTGTCAAAGTTCTCACAAGTTCCTTCAGCATCCTTATAACCATTGTTTTGAACACTGCATCTGGTAGTTTGTTGGCCTCCATTTCATTCAGTTCTTTTCCTGGAGATTTCTTCTCTTCTTTCTTTTGTGACCTGTATCTTTGTCTCTACATTTTGGCTGCTTCCCTAAGTATGTATTATGTAGAGCTGCTATGTCTCCCGGACTTCTGTAGTAGGTGTTCTATAGGGCCCCATTGCACAGCCTCCCCTGTCACCTGAGCTAGGTTCTCCATGTACACCTCTGTGTGAGCTGTGTGCACTGTCCTGTTGTAGCTGAACCTTGATTGCTTTTGACATCACTAGGAGGGATTCACCCACAGGCCAATCAGCTATGAGAACTGGCTGCAACTACAGTGGAAGAGCTGCTATGCAGGAGCCAACCCTATGGAGCAGGACTTGCCCCTTGAGTATGTTGGTTGTGGAGGTGGTAGGGTTATTACCCAGCATGTGAAGCACTGGCTCTGAGGCCTCCCAGGACTGCAAGGTTAGCCACTGCCTGTGGCCACAGGCACAAGCTACAGAGAAATCTGAAGATGGTTTCTACTTGTGCTGAGCTTGCAGTGCCCAGGAGAGACCAAGCTGTGAACCAAAGCCAGCTGTCACTAGTGCTGGGCCTGGTGCTGTCTAGCAAGAGATATGGGACACACCATGACCAGATGCTGCTTGTTGCAATTTGTGAATCTTTGAGAGATTTTAGGAAAGTCCACAGCAGAAGTCATTGAAAGAGCCACTGAAACAGCTTGGGTAGGCCCACAAGTTGGGCGGCACAGGGTCTCAGGGAATCAGCAGCATGAGGCGACCTCTGTGAGCCAGGTGAATAGAGACTTAGATATGGTGCCTGCCTCCAGGCTTTGTAGGGGGAGCTTCTCAGAAAAGGAACAGTGGCCTCTGCCAGCATTTTTGTCTGGGAAAAAGCTGCCCCTTCAGGTCGCACCCTGATGCTGGATGATTAATTTCCTCCCCATAAGTCCCCAGTGCCTTTCAAGCTGCTGTCACAACACTGGAGCTCAGAGGGAAAATGTCTGAGTAAGCCAGCAGGGCCTTTAAGAGGAGCTCCCTGGGCCCTGGCTGGCATAGCTCAGTGGATTCAGTGCAGGCCTGCGAATCAAAGGTTCACTGGTTCAATTCCTAGTCTATGGCACATGCCTGGGTTGCAGGCCAGGCCCCCAGTAGGAGGCACATGAGAGGCACCACACATTGATGTGTCTCTCCTTCTCTTTCTCCTTCCTTTCCCCTCTCTCTAAAAATAAATAAATAAAATCTTTAAAAAAACAAAAAAAGGAACTCCCTGAGATTCCAGAAGCCTTTGTCTCACTCAGCCATAATCCCTGGTGGTTTTTACAGCCAGAAGTTATGGTGACTTATCTTCCTGGCACTGGAACCTGGGTTGGGGGTCCTGGTGTGGTACTAGAACCCCTCACTCCTCTGAGGGTACCTCCACAGCTGAAATATCAATACCTCCTGATTTTTACCAGTGACATGTGGGTGTGGGACCAGTCTGTTACTCGTCTTTGCCCCTCCTACCAGTCTCAGTGCAGTTTCTTCTTTAAGTCCCTAGTTGTAAGGCTTCTGTTCAGCTAGATTTCAGGTGGTTCTCAGTGATGATTGTTCTGTGGTTCAGTTGTAATTTTGGGGTGGTTGTCAGAGGATTTGAGCACTGCATTTACCTATACTGCCATCTTGACTGGAAGTCTCATTTGACTTTTTAAACAACAAGCATTGGGTTTTATTGATGCCTTCTATTGTGTCTTTGTTTTCTACTTCATTGATATTTACTCTCAACATTCAACTTCATTCTTTCTGATTTCTTTGTATTTTTGCTTCTCTTAATTCCTTCAATTGATGTACTTAATTCTTTAATATTCAGTCTTCATTTTCTCTCATTAAGCAGAATATTTTCAAACTATATCAACTACTTAATTACATCCCACAAGCTTTGATAGTTAATAGTCTCAATTATACTAACTTTTAGATATTTCCTAATTTCCATTATGATTTTCTCCATTTTTATTTCCAGTTGTGTGAGTTTTTATTTTGTATGTTATAATTTTGATAGTGATTTCTAATTTAATTACATTGTGGTCAGACAATATAGTCCGATATTTATGTTTTGGTATTTGTGGATGTTTCATATAGGACTTAGTACATAGTCACTTTTTATAAATATTTTATGTATAGTGGAAAAGAACGTATATTCTCTAAATATTGAGTGCAGGCTATAGACATCCAAATATATTTATAAGCCATATCTCTGATAAGAGGTTAATATCAAAAATGCATAAAGAACTTACACAAGTCAATAAAGAAGCAAATAATCCAATTAAAAGTAGGCAAAAAGGATCTGAATAGATATTTTTGCAAAAAAGACATACAAATGGCCAATAGGTACAGGAAAAGGTGCTAAACATCACTAATCATCTGGCAAGTGCAAATCAAAGCCACAATGAGATATCACCTCACTCCTGTTAACCAAAAGACAGGAGATAACAGGAATTGGTGAGGATGGGGATAAAAGGAAATCCTGCTCACTACTGGTAGGAATGTAAATTGGTATAGCCTTTATGGAAAACAGTATGAAGGTTCCCCAAATAATTAAAAATTGAATGACCATATAATCCAGCAATCCATTCCTGGGCGTATATCTAAGAAAATGAAATCTATCATCTCAAAGATATATCTGCATTCCTGTGCTCATTGAAGTGTTATTCATAATAAGTAAGGTATAGAACAACCAAATGCTCTTCAATGGATGAATGGATAAAGATATTGTAAAATATGCCCTGGCTGGTGTGGCTGAGTGGATTGAGTACCAGCCTGCGAACCAAAAGGTTGCTCGTTCGATTCCCAGTTATGGCTCATGCCTGGGTTGTGGGCCAGGTCCCCAGTTGGAGGCATGTGAGAAGCAACCAATTGATATATCTCTCACACATTGATGTTTCTCTCCCTCTCTTTCTTAGACACACTTTATAATCTTTATTATTATTTTTGTCTGTTAGATTTATCAAGATATGCTAAAAATTAAATATATATCTGTTTCTAATTCTTTTATAATTCTATTTTTGTTTTCTACATTTTGATACTGTTGTATTTTAGAGAAATAATGTCAATGTATTTTATCCCTAAAATGCTTATTTTGACCTTGACATCTTTTTATTTGATATGAGTATAATGACATCAGCTTGCTTTGGTTAGTACTTGTCTGATATTTCTTATTCCATCTCTTTACATCAAATTGTTTATGTCTTTATATTTTAGATTTGTCTGTTAGGGATCAGGGGGAGGATAGGAAAGAGTTCAAAATTAAGAATCTCAGCTTTTGAGTTGGCGAGTTTGTCCATGTATATTTGCTGTGATCACTAATACATTGAATTTATTTCTGCAAGTATTTCTCCAGAAAATTTTTGCATACTATTCTTGTTTATAATTTCCCTAAATTTTTAAAACTACGTTTATAATGTATTTTTAAGTCTTTCTTTTGTAACTTAATCACTTTTAAACTTATGATTTTATAGCTTTCAGATTGTTCTGAATTTAAGTTCTCGTGATCTAATCTTCCTGTTTATTGGGCACACTGACTCTTGCTTGCGATGGGTTTTTTCCTCATGGGTGTTGGATTCTGCATTCCCCAGTGGAGTTGTATCTGTAAATCACATATAATTCCATAGTAAGAAAGTATCTCTCCAGAGCAATTTGATATTTGCTTCTGTTTGACTCCTACTTATATTCATCTTCATCCCAGAACCAGTTGTTATGGGTTCTTAGAACACATGTGGAGTGTAACCTGGACCCCACATTCCTCATCTCTCAAGTGTCAGGCAGACCATGATTCCTGCTCTCTCCCTGAAGATCAGCCTTTTGGTTTGTTTTTCTCATCCTCTCTTTCACAAGCTACATTTGAGGGTTGTGCCTGTAACTAGGTAGTGAGTTCAAAGTCACTACTTCTTTCAGACCCAAATAGGTAACCAAGAGGTTCTGGGTTAGCAGGATATGCTCACTCTTACACCCCTGTTGTTGGTAGCCTACTTGCCTACTGCTGCAATTTTCCTTGTTCCTGGCACCTTCAGAGCTTTTTTCTGGCACCTTCAGGCCTCCATTTCTTCATTTTATGTTCAGCTATACATATGAAATATTTTTTATTTTACCTAGCCTTGTTAGGCATTAATAGTAGAAAAATTTCAGGTTGTCTTAGTCTGTAATTTTTCTTAATCTAGAAATAGAGATTTAAATTGAAACATTAAAATATTGGCATTTAGCTAAAAATGTGTATGTTTTTTAAAGCTCCATGTAGTGCATGTTTTTCTTCACATGGTGGTTTTCTTTTCATGGATAACAGAATAAGAAAGAAATGGCATTGCCCTCCTCGTAAATTAGCCATAGAGCCGCTCAGGAGGACAGCTCTGATCCTTACTTCCCAACCTCTTGTCCTGTGTATAAGGTTTACCTTCACGTTCTCTATCCTGTCTCTCAACCTGGGCTTTATCTCCACCTGCGGTCTCCCTCCACTGAACGTGCTCAGAATTAAATGAAAGGAAAAGGAGTGGGAGGGGAAAGAGGGGGAAGATAAGCATTTTAAAGAGCTGCTTAAAGAAGCGGCAGGTTTCTGGTTGCTGCCTCTCCTTGCCACAACCAGAAAGTCCCTGAACTCCTCAAGAGTCAACGAAGATGAGACAACAGATGGGACAGAGTCAGAGGGGACACAGTGGGCCAAACTGCACAAATAACTTTGGCGGGACTTACCACGTTTTTTTCTCTCTATGCTCCTACTGCATTGTACTGATTTTATCCCATTGATTGAATACTTTATCCCATTGGTGCAATACTTTAGGATTTGGATTGCTTGCAAACAACAGATCAGTATGACATTTTATTTCTCAGTCTATAGATATGACAGCATTGCAAAAGAATGATCTCCCAACTATTATGAAGATTCTCTCCCTTCTGTGTCTGATCATTGTATATTGATCTTTTTTAGGGAGGAATGATCAATTGGAATCGTCTTTTCCCTCCTTTACGGCAGCGACAAAATGTAAACTACCGGGATGGTCAGCAGTCTGAACAACAAGCATCCCCTCCTCTAGAGGTTTCTGAGGAACAGGTAATTAGTAACACCTAAAACTTACGCTAAACCAGTGCTTCAAACATCAAGCAGTTTTGGTAAACAAGACTTGAAAGAATTTAAGCATAAAGGGTTTTTTTTTTCCTTTTCTTTAAGGATTTTATTTATTTTTAGAGACAGGAGAGAGAGAGGGAGAGAAATATTGATGTGTGAGAGATACATTGACCATTTGCCTCTTGCAGGCCCCAACTGGGGACCTGGCCCTCAACCCAAGCATGTGCCCTGACCAGGTATCAAACTGGCAATATTTCAGTTTGCAGACTACCACTCAACCACTGAGCCACACCAACCAGTGCCAAATAAAAGTATATTTGATAGCAGTTAAACAGCCGCCTGTAGCAGTGATGACACTTGTTTGACTACTGTGGGACTTAGAAGTTTGAGGAAGATGTGATTTGAAAACAAATACATTGAGATCATTTATTTATTTATTTATTTATTTATTTTTATTAATAGATATTTGGTTGTTTTTATTCTTTAATTAATACCAATGAATAGTCTTGTGCATATGCCTACACTTAGTATTTTGCATAATATGGTATTATTTTTTTAATTTATTTTTTTATTGTTGTTCAAGTACAGTTGTTTGCATTTTCCCCCAACCACTCCCACTACCCCAACCATCCCCACCTCCCTCCCCTGATCCCACCCGCCCTTCGTTTTTTCCATGCGTCCTCTATAGTTGTTCCTGCAAACCCTTCCCCATTTTCCCCTCATTATCCCTTCCCCCTTCCCCTCTGGTTACTGTCAGATTGTTCTTAATTTTGATGTCTCTGGTTATATTTTCCTTGCTTGTTTGATTTGTTGATTAGGTTCCACTTAAAGGCAAGATCATATGGTGTCTGTCTCTCACCACCGGGCTTATTTCACTTAGCGTAATGCTCTCCAATTCCATCCATGCTGTCAAAAAGGGCAGGAGCTCCTTCTTTCTTTCTGCTGTGTAGTATTCCATTGTGTAACTGTACCATAGTTTTTTGATCCGTTCATTTACTAATGGGCACTCATCAAAATAAAATGATCATTTATTTTTAAATCTATAATACTTCATATTTACAAGAAACTATTGAAATTAGCTTTTTTAATTTTAAGTATATTTTATTGATTATGCTATTACAGTTGTTCCACTTTTCCTCCCCTTTATTCCCCTCTGCCCTGCACCCCTCCTCCCACCAGCATTCCCCTCCCTTAGTTCATATCCACAGGTTATACATGTAAGTTCCTTGACTTCTCCATTTCCTATACTATTCTTAACCTCCCCCTGTCTACTTTGTACCTACCATTTATCATTTTTTTAAACTATTTTTTTATTGTTGTTCAAGTATACTTGTCTCCATTTTCCCCCTACCACTGCTCCTCACCCCGGCCATCCCCACTTTCTACCCTTGATCATACCCTGCTTTGGTTTTGTCCATGTGTCCTTTATAGATGTTCCTGAAAACACCTCCTTTTTCCCCCATTTTCCCCTGCCACCTCCCCTCTGGTTACTGTCAGCTTGTTCTTAATTTCAGTGTCTCTGGTTATATTTTGCTTTCTTGTTTGTTTTGTTCATTAGGTTCCACTTATAGGTGAGATCATATGGTAGTTTTCTTTCACACCTGGCTTAATTCACTTAGTATATGTTCTCCAATTCCATCCATGCTATCACAAAGGATAGGAACTCCTTCTTTCTTTCTCCTGTGTAGTATTCCATTGTGAAAATGTACCATAGTTTTTTGATCCACTCATTTACTGATGGGCACTTAGGTTGCTTCCAATACTTGGCTATTGTAAACTGTGCTGCTGTGAACATTGGGGTATATAAATTCTTTTGGATTGGTGTTTCAAGGTTCTTAGGTTTATAATCCCAGCAGTGGAATTGCTGGGTCAAAAGGTGTTTCCATTTTTAGTTTCCTGGGGAAATTCCATACTGTTTTCCACAGTGGCTTCATCAGGCTGCATTCCCACCAACAGTGCACCAGGGTTCCCACTTCTCCACATCCTTTTCAACACTTGTTCTTTGTTGATTTGTTTATGATGGCCATTCTCACCGGTGGAAAGTGGTATCTCATTGTGGTTTTAATTTGCATCTCTCTGATGGCTAGTGATGCTGAGCATCTTTTCATGTATTTCTGGGCCCTCTGAGTGTCCTTCTTGGAGAAGTGTTTGTTCAAGTCCTTTGCCCATTTTTAAATGAGTTGTTTATCTTCCTGGAGTGGAGTCGTGTGAGTTCTTTATATATTTTGGAGATCAAACCCTTGTCCAAGGTATCATTGGCAAGTACGTTTTCCCATATGGTTGGTTCTCTTTTCATTTTAATGTTTTCTTTAGCTGTGCAGAAGCTTTTTATTTTGATGAGATCCCATTTTTATTCTTTCCTTTATGTCCCTTGCTAGGGGACACATCAGTGAAAATACTGCTGTGGGGGATATCTGAGGTTTTCCTGCCTATATTCTGCTCTAGGACTTTTATGATGTCACGACTTACATTTAAGTCTTTTATCCACCTTGGATTTATTTTTGTGTATGTTGTAAGTTGGTGATTGAGTTTCATTTTTTTGCATGTAGCTCTCCAGCTCTCCCAACACCATTTGTTGCAGAGGCTATTTTACTCCATTTTATGCTGCTGCCCCCTTTGTCAAATATTAATTGACCATAGAGTCTTGGGTTTGTTTCTGGGCTCTCTAATCTGTTCCATTGGTCTATTTGTCTGTTCTTATGCCACTGCCAGGCTGGTTTGATTACAGTGGCCTTGTAATACAGTTTGATATCAGGTATTGTGATCCCTCCTACTTTGTTCTTCTTTCTCAAAATTGCTGCAGCTATTCGGGGTCGTTTATGGTTCCATATAAATTTTTGAAATGTTTGTTCTATATGCGTGAAATATGCCATTGGTACTTCAGTAGGGATTGCGTTGAATCTATAAATTGCTGTGGGTAGTATGGACACTTTGATGATGGTAATTCTTGCAGTCCATGAGCATGGTACGTGCTTACGTTTGTTTGTGGCTTCCTTAATTTCGTTCTTCAGTGTTATGTAGTTTTCTGAGTACAGGTCTTTTACATCCTTGGTTAAGTTTATTCCCAGGCATATCACATGGGGTTTTTTTCCTGATTTCTGTTTCTGATATTTCATTGTTGATGTACAAAAATGCCTTTGATTTCTGAATGTTGACTTTGTATCCCGTTGTTTTGCCAAATTCACTTATTAGGTCAAGTAGCTTTTTGGTGGAGTCTATAGGATTTTCTATGTGCACTATCGTGTCATCTGCAAATAATGACAGTTTTGCTTCCTTCTTTCCAATTTGGATGTCTTTTATTTCTTTTTCTTGTCTGATTGCTGTGGCTAGGACTTCCAATACTATGTGGAATAGAAGTAGTGAAAGTGGACAGGCTTGTCTTGTTCCTATCTTAGTAGGAAAGCTCTTAGTTTTTGCCCATTGAGTATGATGTTGGCTGTAGGTTTCTCATATATGGCCTTTATTATGTTGAGGAATGCTCCCTCTATTCCCACTTTGCTAAGTGTTTTTATCATGAATGTGTGCTGAACCTTATCAAATGCTTTTTGCACATCTATTGAGATGATCATGTGATTTTTGTCTTTGTTTTTGTTTATGTGATGTTTTACATTTATTGATTTGCGAATATTGTACCATCCTTTCATCCTTGGGATGAATCCCACTTGATTGTTGTGTATGATCTTTTTAATGTATTGCTGGATGCGGTTTGCCAATATTTTGTTGAGGATTTTAGCATCTATGTTCATCAGCATATTGACCTGTAGTTTTCTTTTTTTGTTATGTCTTTATCTTGTTTTGGGATTAGGGTGAAGGTGGCTTCATAAAAAGAGATTGGAAGTCTTCCATCATCTTGCATTTTTTGGAATAGTCTGTGAAGAATAGGGATTAGCTCTTTCTTAAATGTTTTGTAAAATTCTATGTGTCTTGTAGTGGGCCTCTTTGGGTTCCTCTTGATTGGGACTCTCTGTGTTTCCTGAACTTGTGTGACGTTTTCTCTCATCAAATTAGGGAAGTTTTCTATAATTGCTTTTGCAAACAGGTTTCTATCCCTTGCTTTTCTTCTTCTCCTTTTGGTATCCCTAGTATATGGATATTTTTACTTACCATGTTGTCCTGCAGTTCCCTTAACATCTCTTCATTCTTTCTGAATCTCTTTTCCTTTTCTTGCTCTTTTTGGGAGTTTTTTTCTGCCTTGTCCTCCAGCTTGCCAATTTGATCCTCTGCTTCATCTAGCCTGCTTTTGATTCCTTCTACCATGTTCTTAAATTTAGAAATTGTATTCTTCATTTTCTCTTGGCTCTTGTCGATAGTTTCTATTTCCTTTTTCATGTTGATATAGTTTGCCGTGAGTTCATTGTAGTTTCCTGTAGTTTTTGGGCATTCTCAGTGAGTTCATTGAGCTTCCTTATAACCATTTCTTTGAACTCGATATCTGATAGTTGACTTGCCTCTGTTTCATTTAGCATTCTTTCTGAAGCTTCCACCTTTCCTTTCATTTGGAGTTTGTTTCTTTGCCTTCCCATTGTTTGTGAGACCCTTCTTGTTAGCCTCTGCTTCTTAAATTCATCTGTTCTGACCTCCTGAGTTTGTGGTGTGAACTTCTATGGTAGGAGACCTGTGAGATCCAGTGGTACAGTCTCTTTGATCTTTTGAACTTGTTGCTTTGGGGATGCCGTTTATGTTGGCTCTCTGAATGTATTTGGGTTTTGATTGTTGTTGGGTTATTCTTTGTTGGGTCCTTCGCTCCTGCTGGGTGACTGAGGGTCAGTCCACCCACCACATCTTGTATGTTGTTGTACAGGTGGTGCCAGAAGAAAACCACAAAGCCCAGGGAACAAACCACATCCCCAAAAATATGCCCCCCACTGCAATCTCAGTATCAACTGCAAATGAACCAGTATTAATAAGGGTGTAAAGAGATGAACACTATTATAACGAAGGAGAGAAATAAACTATAGTATAAATTCTAGTCACTTAATGCACAGACTTGCTGGACAAGAAATGAATGTCAAAAAGAGATGCAGAAAAGAAAATATCACTAATCATGAAGAAGACCACAGTGGATTTCGTCTTGGTAGCCTTTTGTATTTACCACTTTTTTTTCTTTCTGGATCCACCTCTGGTGGTATCAGATGTTGACCCCATCTGACCTTAGGAGCGTGCTCTGAGACTGCCAGAGATCTACTGTCTGTGGCTGTCTCCTTCAGTTGTTAATCTGGTCACTCTGCGCTCAGCAGTCAGTGTTAAGCACCACAGAACCAGAGCAGAGTCCCTCCTGGAGTCGGGGATATTGTGTCCCCTCAGGCTGCTGCTGCCCAGAAGTGAGTGGTCTGTCTGAGCAGGATGGCTGTTGCAGTATGGGTAATGACTCAGCACCTGGATCCTGGTGGCTGGTCTTCCAATTCTCTTCTCCCAGGCCTCCATCCCCAGTCTTTCCTCAAGCTTTCTCTAGTCCACTCAGCCCTGCCTTTGCCAGGAATCTACGCCTGTGGTTGTCTCATTTAGTTATTAATCTAGTCTCTCTGCACTCAGCAGTCAGGCTTAAGTACCACAGAGCCAGGGCAGAGTCTCTCATGGGGGCAGGGCTGTTGTTCCCCCTCAGACTGCTGCTGCTGGGAGGGAAGTGGTCTGCCTGAGCACAATGGCTGCTGCCCTTTGGGGGATGACTCAGCACCGGGATTCCCTGCAGCTACTCTCTCTGCTCTCTCCCCAAAACTTCCGTCCCCAGTCTCTCCTCAGGCTTCTGCAGCCCACTGCTCCTACCTTTGCTGGAACCCCTGGTAAGTGACAGCATATGAAAATTTGTGCATTGGCCCTTTAAACGGCTCTACATCTCCAGCCAACCATCTCTGGCAGAGAGTAACCCTTCTGCTTTTCGCCTCTGGTTGTTGCCTGTGTATTTTTTGGACTCTGGTGTTATAGGCTGGGGATCCCAGCTTAGGGATTAGACCCCATTCTTCTCTGGGTGATCCAACCTGCCGCTGAATTATCCCTCCAGCGGTGCCATCTGTGG
Organism: Micronycteris hirsuta; assembly: GCA_004026765.1. Taxonomy (NCBI): domain Eukaryota; kingdom Metazoa; phylum Chordata; class Mammalia; order Chiroptera; family Phyllostomidae; genus Micronycteris; species Micronycteris hirsuta. The sequence goes on from PVJI01015822.1 coordinate 34,171, forward strand.
GTGCCCAGCCAGCCCTCTCAAGTCTCTACCGCATTCCTTACCAGTCAGGTTGTGCCGAAGCTGCTTCTTCTGTCTGTCCAAGGTTACAAGACTTCTCTCTCACTACTGTTCAGTTGTTTGTTCTGGATAATTTCTCCACAATTTAGTTGTAATTTCGGATTGGTCCTGGGAGGAGGTTAGTGTGGCTTCCACTCACTCTTCCACCATCTTGCCAACCCCATTTATGCTTCTTATTCCCTGTACCTTTTTCCCCATTCTTCCTTCTCCCACTCTCCACTGATAAACTTCCATGTGATCTCCATTTATATGATTCTGTTTCTGTTCTAATTATTTTCTTCATATCTTTTTCTTTTTGTTTTTGTTTCCGTTTTTAGGTTCACTTATTGATAGTCATGAGTTTCTTGTCATTTTACTGTTCATAGTTTTGATCATCTTAATTTTCTTACATATGTCCCTGTAACATTTTATATAATAAGGGCTTGGTGATGATGAACTCCTTTAATTTAACCTTATCTGGGAAGGGCACTTTATCTGCCCTTCCATTCTAAATGATAGCTTTGCTGGATAGAGTAATCTTGGATGGTGGTCCTTGCCTTTAGTGACTTTGAATACTTCTTTCCAGACCCTTCTTGCCTGTAAGGTTTCTTTTGAGAACTCAGCTGATAGCCTTAAGGGCACTCCTATGTAGGTATCTCTTCATTGCTTACTTGTATTTTTTTCTGGAGCTTTGATTTGTTCTTTCTTTTGGGCCATTTTTTGTGTCTCAGCACCTGTGTCCTTCTTTAGTCTTGGGTAATGTAATGATGATGTGCCTTGGTTTGTGTGTCCATGGGTACAACTTCTTTGGGATTCTCTGAGCTTCCTAGACTTCCTGGAAGTCTATTTCCTTTGCCAGATTGGGGAAGTTCTCCTTCTTTATGTTTTCAAGTGAGTTTTCAATTTCTTGGTCTTCCTCTTCTTCTTCTGGCAGCCCTATGGTTCAGATGGTGGAATGTTTAAAGTTGTCCCAGTGGTCCCTAAGCCCCTCTTCATTTGTTATATTCTTGTTTCTTCATTCTGCTCCAGTTGAATGTTTCTTCCTTCTGTTCCAAGCGTTCGAGTCCTTGTTTCCTTCCCTTCACTGCTGGTTCCCTATGTATTTTTCTTTATTTCACTTTACATAGCCTTCACTTTTTCTTGTATTTTGCAACCATACTCAACCATTTCTGTGAGCATCCCGATTACCATTGTTTTGAACTCTGTATCTGATAGGTTGGCTATCTCTTAATCCCTTAGTTGTATTTTTGGAGCTTTGATCTCTTCTTTCATTTGGGTCATATTTATTTGTCTCTGTTGCCTGTTATGTTTTAAGGGGCATAGGCTCAGGAATTCACCAGGGCAGGGCAACCCATGTCACTGTGTTGTGGGGCTTTATGTGGGGGAGGGGTCACAGAGAGAACAATGCCACTTGCTGAGCTCTCAGGTGGCTTTCAGTCACTTCCCCCACTACCCACAAGCAAATTGGGCCTTTCTGGTGATGATTCCTGGGTGCTTGGGTGGATCTGTGTACATTCTAGAACCCTGTGGGTCTCTCCAACAAACTCTCCTGTGAGACTGGTGGTCTCTCCCACTGCCCAATCCCCACAGGTTTCTATATCAGAGGTTTTGAGGCTTTCTTTTCCCATGCTGGTACCATGGGTTGCACTGTCTGTTTTGCTACCCAGTTGTTCTTCCTGGTTTATCTGCACGCAAATGTGGGACCGCCCAGTCTACCAGCCGCTGCCTCGCCCACCAGGTCCTCCAGCCTCCATCTTGCCCCCAAGTCCTCTCTACCTGGCTGCCCATCTCTGCCCCTCCTACCAGTCTGGATGAATGTTTCTTCTTTAACTCCTTGGATGTTGGACTTCATACAGTTCAATTTTCTGGCAGTTCTGGTTGTTTTTGTTTTTAAATTTGTTGTTGTCTTCTTCTTTTGGTTGTGCACGGTGGCAAAGTGTCTGTACCTACACCTCCATCTTGGCCGGAAGTCCTGAACTTGGTTCCTGATTAAACTTCCAATCAAGATGACAGTGGAGGCAGACATGGCTAGCCTGTTATTGGCACTGCCACATCAAAATTACAGCAAACCTATAGAGCAACCATCACTCAGAACCATCAGAAATAGAGTTGAATATAAGTCTAAAAGCTAGGAAATCGAGTTGAATGTAAGTCTGAAAACTATGGAATAAAGAATCTAGAGTGGTAGGAGGGGCACAGACGCAGAACAGGCTGGTATCACACCCATGTGTGGTGGATAAAAATTCAGGAGGGACACCTTGGGAGTGAGCAGGCCCAGCGCCACACCATGCCCCCAGCCTAGGGTTCCAGGGCCAGGAAGATAAGTCCCCACAACTTCTAGCCAAAATCCAGCAGGGATCTAATCGGTGGAAGGAACTGCTGGAGCTGCAAGCAGTTTCTCTTAAAGAACCCACACGAGTCACCTACTCAGACTCACTCCCTCTGAACTCCAGCATCAGGGTAGCAGCTTGAAAGGCACCAGTGGTACACAGGGAGAGACTGAAGTGTTTGGCATCAAGGCAAGCAGAGGCCATTGAGCCTTTTCTAAACCCTCCCCCGACAGAGCTGGCAAGCTGGTTTCGTATCTGAGACTCCATCAAGCTGGCTACATTGTTTGACAGACCTTGGAGATCCCCAGAGACTCAACCCCACCCAAATTACAGACCCACTCAAGCTTCTTTCCATATGAATGGCTGGTCTTGGCTCATGCTTTACAACTTCCTAAACCTCTCAAACAAACAACAACTGGCCTCAGTGAGTTCCATGCCCAGCTCTAGCAGCAGCCAGTTAGACTTACAGCTTGGCTTCACCCCATGAAATTCCAAGCCCAGCACGAGTAACAGCTATCTCAAATTGCTTTACAGCTTAGGCAGGGTACCCCAGGTAAAACACATGTGGGGGCTGACCTTGGCCTGCACAAGCTGGGAAACCCCAAAGCCAGCACACCCTGTGGACAGCTACAGACCATGTTGGAGTACCTCTACTCAGCTGATCCTCCATGGAGGGTGGAGGTTGGTGGTCAGTGGTCACAGCCAGTCCTTACAGGTGACTGGCCTGGGTAAATCCCTCAATTGGCATTGATCTGCCAACATAAATCAAGGCTCAACCACAAGAGGAGGGTGTACCCAACCCACACAAAGGATGTACATCGAGTACCCCGCTTGGGTGATAGGGGAGGCTGTGCCACTGGACTTTACAGGACATCTTCTACATTAGGCCACACTACCAAGGCATGGATTCAAAGCAGCTCTACCTAATACATAGAAACAAACATAAGGCTATCAAAACTTGGAGGCAAAGAAACATGGCACAAATGAAAAAACTCCAGAAAAAGAGCTAAACAAAATGGAGATAAGTAATCTATATGATGCAGAGTTCAAAACACTGCATCAAGGATGCTCAAGGAACTTAGTGAGGACCTCAATATCATAAAAAAGATCCAGTCATAAATGAAGGATACACTCACTAGTTGTAATAAAAAAAAACATTTACAGGGAAACAATAGTAGAGTGGATGAAACTGAGAATAAAATCAATGATTTGGAACATAAGGAAGCAAAAAACAACCAATCAGAACAACAAGAAAAAAGAATCCCAAAAATGAAGATGGTATAAGCGGGCTCTGGGACAACTTCAAGAGATCCAATATTCACATCATAGGGGTGCCAGAGGAAGAGCAAGGGCAAGAAATTGGAAATCTATTTGAAAAAATAGTGAAAGAAAACTTACCAAATTTAGTGAAGGAAATAGGCATATAAATACAGGAAGTACAGAGAGTCCCAATTTTGATGGATGCAAAGAGGTCCACTCAAAGACAAATCATAATTAAAATTCCAATGGTTTAAAGACAAAGAAAGAATCTTAAAAACAGCAAGAGAAAAGAAGTTAGTCACCTACAGGGGAGTTCCCATAAGACTGTCAGCTGATTTCTCAAAAGAAACTTTGCAGGCTAGAAGGGATTGGCAAGAAATATTCTAAGTCATGAAAATCAAGGACTTACATCCAAGAATGTTCTATCCAGCAAAGCTATCATTTAGAATCAAAGGGCAGATAAAGAGCTTCCCAGAGTAGAAAAAAACTAAAGGAGTTCATCGCCAAACCATTATTATATGAAATGTTAAAGGGACTTATTTAAGAAAAAGAGGAAGATCAAAACTAGGAACAAAATGGCAAAAATATATATCTATCAACAATTGAATCTAAAAAACGAACTAAGCAAACAAGAAGAACAGAGACAGAATCATGGATATGGAGAACGTTTTGATGTTTGCCAAATGGGAGAGTGTATAGGGGAATGGATGAGTTGGTGAGGGGATTAAGAAGTACAAATAGGTAGTTACAGCATAGCCATGGGGATGTAAAGTACAGTGTAGGAAATGGAGTGGCCAAAGAACTTATATGCATGACCCATGGACATGAACAATGATGGGGGCATTGCCTGAGAAAGTGGAGGGTGCTGGGTAGAGGGTGGCAAAGGGAGAAAAATCAGGACAACTGGAATAGCGTAATCAATAAAATGTAATTTAAGAAAAAAGAAATGGGTTTGTTACAAAGGGAAGTCGAGGAGATGGATGGATGGAGAGGGAGTGGTAATTTCCTGAGTATCCCTTTTGTGTGGTTTAGATTTTAGGAATCAAGTTAATCTTTTACATATTCAAAAAGCAAGTTTGATAGATACAACGGTAAAAACTAAAAAGAGAGAAATGAATGATCCAGCTGTATTTTAAATGAATAACATAATCATAAGGGGAGGGAGGATAAATTAATTTCAGTAACTTTTGAACATACTATGCCCTCTAAAGAAAAAAAGAACTATGAAGAAATCTTAAACTCTTCATAGGTTTATTTTTTATAGTGGCATACACACAGCAATTCTGAAATTATGTTGTTATGTAACGTAAATTTGAGCAAATGAGGAGATAGGTTGATCTTACTGTTGAAGAAGGAAAATAAAGCTACTAAATAGGGGAAGGCAAGGAAGAACCTTGTGGAGTTGGATTGGAATTAGAGATATCAGCATAAATTTATGATTTAATACTTATGTGTGTATGTACATTATCTTCGCTCTCTCTACCAAAAAGAATCAGAGGTAGTGACATCCCAGGAGCACTGAGCACACTCAGAGCCCAGATCTAGTTTCTAAATACTTGTGCCCACTAACAGGACCAACCTGTTTAAACAAATGGTGGGTCCCAGGCCTTGTGTAAAGGAGGTGCAAGATGACCTGGACCACCTTATGCATAGATTTAAAGAAGTGCTCCGTAACTGAGGAGGCATGCCATAGTGATACTGGAGTCAGCCTGAGGGTATCCCAGTGGCCAAATCTGAGACAACAGGTTTGACCATCAAAGTAAATAAGGACAATACTACAACATCATCCATTTGCAGGCGGGCAGGGAGAAATCCTCAGTGAGTTTATACTGATATTAATAGGTAAATCAATATTTATATCAATATATCCACAAGATTAGAAAAATGCTTTTCCTTTCAGTGGAATGTAAAGTAATGAATACAGAAAGAATGATAATATTGGAAAAATCACAGTTTGCAGCTATCAGAATTAAAATCTATTCAGGGAAGAATCATCAGTATATAAAGCACAGGCCATTTATATAATATCAGTCTCTCCCCACCAGTTACTTGTTAATTACAAAAGACAATAGTAACCATACAGTGGAGAAATTGGACACCTGCTTAAACAACTCATCAGAACTAACATTACTAGTAATGGGACAAAGAGCATTGTGGGCATACCCCAAAAAGGACATATCAGTCATGTGTTAAAATAAAAAATGCAGGACTTCCGCCAAGATGGCAGCGTAGGTGGTC
>PVJI01015823.1:0-40005 GCA_004026765.1 Micronycteris hirsuta
TATTTTTTGAGACAGCTTAAAAAGTTTTTCTTCTTTTTTTATATTTATTTTTTTAATTACTTTATTGTTCTTCAGTTACAGTTGTCTGCATTTTCTCCCCTCCCCTCCCACCCCCATCCAAACCCACTTCCTTCCCTTGCTTCCACCCTCCCCCTTGGTTTTGTCCTGTGTCCTTTATCGTGGTTCCTGAAAACCCTTCTCCCCATTGTCCCCGCCCCACCCCCAGCTATTGTTAGATTGTTCTTAATTTCAATGTCTCTGGTTATATTTTGCTTGCTTTTTTTTCTTTTGTTGATTATTTTCCAGTTAAAGGTGAGATCATATGGTATTTGTCCTTCACCACCTGGCTTACTTCACTTAGCATAATGCTTTCCAGTTCCATCCATGCTGTTTCAAAGGGCAAAGCTCCTTTCTCTCTGCTGTGCGGAATTCCATTGTGTAAATGTACCATAGTTTCTTGATCCACTCAATTGCTGATGGACACTTAAGTTGCTTCCAGCACTTGGCTGTTGTAAATTGTGCTGCTATGAACATTGGAGTGCATAGGTTCTTTTGGATTGGTGTTTCAGGGCTCTATAGGGTATAATCCCAGCGGTGGAATTACTGGGTCAAAAGGCAGTTCCATTTTTAGTTTTCTGAGGAAGTTCCATACTGTTTTCCACGGTGGCTGCACCAGTCTGCATTCCCACCAACAGTGCAGTAGGGTTCCCTTTTCTCCGCATCCCCTCCAACACTTATCTGTTGCTTTGTTTATGATGGCCATTCTGACCGGTGTGAGGTGGCATCTCATTGTGGTTTTAATTTGCATCAAAAGTTTTTTTTTATTTATGTGGTTTCATAATATCATATTTTGGTAAAAATAAAATTATAGAATTGGGTTTCCCTTTACAACTCTAGAGTGCTGTTGATCTGTACTACTATCTTCACTTGTATGTTCTAGCTTCAGTGGTTTACCTTTGGTTTTGTAACCAGAGGAGCTGTTGTTATTATACATATAAGGTTGTATATGGTTAAAGTGTAGGATCTTTGGGTTTCCAATTTTATGTTAACTGTAGTTACATTATTTTACTCATTTGTAAGGCAGACCATATTTGGTCTTTTTTTTTTTTTCCTCAATGCTTTGGATTGTAGGCAGTATTTGTGAAAATTAGTACAGTATCCACGGTTTTCTGAAAGTTTGCTTTATGCCACTTTGCTTCTATGAAAGACCTACCTGTTTTAGCTAACTGAAAAAAATCTGAAGAGGAATTTTCCTTTTATGAAAAAATCCATTACCATACTAATGTAGGTCTTTTGCTTTTTGTAAAAGTGAAATGGCATAATGTGAACTTTCTGAAAGCAAAGGGATTCTCTTCAGTTTATTTATGTCAGTTTGGCTAATGAAGATTTTCATAGGAACTCCCTATTTTCACATATTGGGAAACATGTACTCACTGAGAATGCAAATTTTATTTTTGATATCATGATTTAAAACTTTTTTCTCCTTCAGAGTGACACAAAGAGTAGTCCCCAGAAAGAAGTTAAGTATGAACCTTTTTCTTTTGCTGATGGTAAGTGAAATCTTCATTGTAGTTGAGGTATTGTGTGTGTGTGTGTGTGTGTGTGTGTGTTAACGTAAAATTACTGTCTTGTTACATCTCTTTTAGATTTTATGCTTTAAAAAAGGTTTCTTGAAGTATAATTTATCTCAATGTGACATACAATAAAAAAATCTTACGATACCATATTTCTTAAAACATCTTTCATGAAGCCTTAACTTTGACTGGACAGTAGTGTATTACTGGATTCTAATAATAGAGCAATGTGCTTCTCTAGGCTTCAGAATTGTTCTTGTTACTTGGCTGTAGAAAGCACATGTTTGTTTATTTGTCTAATATTAATGGATTTATATCTTTCTGTAGACATTGGCTCCAATAATTGTGGATACTATGATTTACAAGCAGTGCTAACACATCAGGGAAGGTCTAGCTCTTCAGGTCATTATGTATCATGGGTGAAAAGGAAACAAGGTAAAAATTGTTATTTTTTTTCAATTGTTACATACTATTTCAACAAGTTGTTTAATATAAATTCTTTAGCACAGTGGTTCTCATAATTTTTGGTCTCAGAACCCCTTTACAAAATTCTTAATTATTGAAGACCTTTCTGAAGAGGTTTTGTTTATGGGGATTAATTTATTTACTAGAAATTAAAACAGAGAAGTAAATTCATTTAAAAATGACATAACATTTTTAAAATAAAAACTATTTTCCAGTACCAAAACATAGCAAGAAATAGTGTTGATTTATATTTTTTCAAATCTTCTTGTCTGGCTCAATAGGAGACATGAAGACTCTCCTAATTGTTTCTGCATTTAGTCTCTTGCTTTATCACACATCATGTAGCTTCTGGAAAATTCCAAAGCATATTTGAGAGAATGAGGGGGGAAGGCATTTAATGCTTTAGTGGTGTTACAAAACCACTAAAGCATATAGCAGTTGTAACCTTCATCAAACTCCTGAAATTGTCTTGAACCTGAGTACTCCTGGGTCATGCTTTGAGAACTACTGATATGGTAGACAGAATATTGCTGTACATAAAATTAGTACCTTTTTTGAAGTGGAACTATGGAAAAATTGTGTATGATTTTAATTTCATTTTCCTCTCTTGTTCTTAGATGAATGGATTAAGTTTGATGACGATAAGGTCAGCATTGTGACGCCAGAAGATATTTTGCGGCTTTCCGGGGGTGGAGACTGGCACATAGCCTACGTTTTGCTCTATGGGCCTCGCAGAGTTGAAATAATGGAAGAGGAAAGTGAACAGTAATCTTCATTTCAGCTATTTATGCTTAGGTGTGAAATAAATGTAATTTGTTGATCATTTCTATAATCCAGAACTTTAGAGGAAGATATGTAAGTGGTTTTTATTTCCCCTCATATGAAACAGGGTAGAAGCAGACCACTCTGTATCAACCTAAAAAATTACAGAAAAGAGAAAAATTGCCTTTGGAATGTGCTGCCCGGTATAAAGGTGGCAGGAAGACGTTTTTAAAAAGTTTATTTCTTCCATTAATTTTTAAAAATTCTGAGTTGAAATGCGTTTCAACCATTACCTTCTGTGATAATTTTCCCTACCTTTTTCAGTTCAAGATTCAGCAATGAGATGTTTATTGCACACCTATTACTCTGTTATTTGTTGTTCTTGCATGGTTCAAACCACAGGTAATTCAGTAGCTGTCCATCCTTTGCCTTATCTAACAACTTTTGCCAGGAAGATGGAAATGAAGTATTGTTCTCATTGTATCTCAGTGCTGCTGTCCATATCCCATGGCAACATGGGTCCAATCAAGTATTTGTCCAGCCTGATTGTTGCTGGCTTTTCATGACTTTAAAAATAAATTGTGATCAATAGTACATTTGATTATACATTTATTACGGTGTCTCTGATGTACTATGGTTTGTATGTTTAACTTTGCAATGGTTTTGTAGTAATCAACCTTAAAAAATGTTGACAGGCTCTGGTTGCTTATTTTTAGAAAATGGGGATATTTAATAAAAAAAAGGGATTAACAGTTTTTTACCTCAAGTCTTTTGTGTGTTGAGTTGGCTGAAGTTCTGATGTTAATCCTGGTTAGTTTCTCTGCTGTTAAGCACCCATTTAAAAACGTGATCTCTGCCTGCTAGCATTCTGTTGTTGAAAAGGAAATACAAAGTTTAAGAGCTGTGGAGTTCTTTGAATGCAGAATGCAGCAATTTATCAGTCAGATCTGTTCTTGGCTCAGTTGTTTATTTTTATACTCCTGTCAGTTCCCAGAATCTTCATGTGTGTTTCACTAATATCAATTTTTAAAGTGGAGGGAGAAATACCAAAGTATGCGGTATTTCAATATGGTAGGTTTAATATATTCTAATTAGTTTCTCATCTTTTCTTAGGAACCTTGATTGTTAGGTATGATAGATTATTACCTCATTGGTCTCTGATTTTTTTTTTGAGTTGGGTATTTATAATTAAGTTTTGGGGATTATCATGAAATCTCATCTTTGCTTATGCTCGTTTAATGCACTGCGAACGGAGCACAGCACTGATAACCAGTAGATTCCTAGAGAATAATGGCCAGTGTGATACAATCTGAGAACACTAGGGGTAAAAAATAAGCATTTAAAGGAAACTTATTTGTAAATAGCTTTTTCAGCTAACCTTTAATTCCTTTAATTTTTGGCAGTCATTACTTCCTTTGCTTTGGGGGAGGATGCAGAATAGTAGGGGGGAAAATGAGACTAAGAATTATGATGTTTCTCATATAAATAGTATGATGCTTGTAATTTTGCAGTTTTTAATTCAGTCTTATTTGGCCTGAGTAAATTTGATGACATAATTTAGCAATTGCAATTTAGGTTTTCTGATTTGCAGGATGCTGTAGCTAATAGAGATCAGGTGAGGTAGGTTTAGAACAGCATATAAGCCTTATATGGAATTGTGAAATTGTAATTCATTGTCATTATAAGAAACTTGATTCCATTTTATTTGATCCAAAAAAGCATTATTCCAAAGATATTTTAAGTATAAGAAATTGGACTTCTACTAGTGTTGTTTTAAACTAATGAGGCTATTTTAGGATTCAGCCTTGCATATAAGGTCTTTGAGAGTGGGCATGATGTCTTGACTCCTGAGTGTGCCTCATACGCTGTGCCACTAGCACTGAGGCCTTTTTGGTGTGAGAGCTGTGCTGCATACTGTGGGACTTGCTGGTGAGGTTAAGCCCAAGCAAGAACAATTATAGTGTAATATGCACTTAAGAAACAATGGTAACCTAATCTTAGACCCCAAAAGGGTAATGCATATATGGGAACAGGAAAAGTAGATGCTTCTGTCTACAACCATTACTACATAGTACTTTGCTGTTTATTATGTGCGTTCACTTACATCTCCTTTGAACTTCACAATAATTCCCTGAGAGTATGCATCCCTATTTTAATGACTTGAGAGGTTAAATACTTTTTGTAAGGCTAAAACAATTAGGTTTTAGACTTCACCCCATTTCTTTTAAAGTTGTGGGTCAGCAAACATTTTCTGTAGTGGGCCAGATAGTAAATGTTTTAAGCTTTGCAGGCTGTAACATCTTTGTTGCGACTACTTTGCTGTTGTATCAGGAAAGAAGCCATAGAGAATACCTAAAAAACCAGCACGGCTGTGTGCTGATGAAATTTTACTTATAAAACTGGGTGGTGAATGGACCATTTCTTGCTGATCCTCTGCTTTAAAGCATGAGTGAGATTAGAGCAGTCATATGGTTTCAGAAAGTCTTATTCTGGGAGTTCCAGAATAGCAGTTTAGATTTTACAACTACTAATGCCATGCAGAAACTGATTTTCATATTGTATTTTAGGAAACATCATGCCCCTAAATATCACTTACTGACTTCATTATGAATATATTTAATTTATTTAACAAAAATATATCATGACCTTGATCAAGGTCACTTAATTTTGGCCATTTTCCCAATCTACTTCCACCCTCCTCCCAAAACCCTGAGGTCAGTTATCAAGAGCCAATATGTGTTCTGTTGTTCTTGGAGCACCAGCCAACTGTACAACAACTGTTATAAAAATGTTTATTGTTTACCAAAACCAGTGGACCTCTTATCAAATGCTGCTTGGTAACAAAATCTTATCACAGTTTTAATAAAAAAAAAAAAAAAAGCTAACTATTTGTCTCGTTGTCATTAGTTAGACTCTCTACAAGGTCACTTAATCCAGACTTATGCAGTGCATTAATCAGGTTCTCGGGCGTTGCGTGTACTCCCTCTTGATCTTGCCAGGCAACCAGTAACTGCCTAGCTCTCATCTTCATGTCTTCGCTGTCACACTCAATCTGTCTAATTTCCGAGTCTTTCATTTCCAAGTAGGGAGCCAGAATCTTCCATTGTTCACCCAATTTGTTGGCAAATGTCTCTATTTGTTCCCCCGTTACAGGTTTGTCTCTCCGAACATCAGGGCCTAGAGAACACAGGAAATATCAGTTATGTACAAAGTACAGGGACATGTACAATTCAAAGCATACAACAAAAATGGAAAGATAGAGGCGGGCCAGTAATATATTAATCCCCTTTAATATGCTTTATTTTAAAAGTAAAACAATTCCTTTTTATATTTTCCATGGATGGTATATTGTTCTTACAATCATGATCATTAGGAAATCAATAACCAAAGCTAAAGCTGTTGCCTCTATTATATTTACGAAGGTTCTCTCTGAAACCAGCTGTCCCCCTCTACTCCCCACAAGAATTAACCCTCAAGATGTACTTTCCCATCACTTCCAATTTTATTGTCAAGCAGTGTTTATATTCCTCACTATAAGAAACAGCTGAGATACATTGTAGAAGTTGAGAGTATGTCAAATTAAACAACGTACCTCTCAACAAAGAACCACAATCTTTTCCAATTTTATAAAATAGCCAAGAAAATTCAATTCTTACTTTCATTTTCCTTCAGTAAAGCATCATTATCTTCCTCATCTTCATCCTCACCTGTTTTTATTTCTTCAGAAGGAGGCTAAAATGAGTAAGATGATTGTTTAAAAGAATGCCAACTTCTGAAATTGGAGATACGTCTGTAAGTGTGATTGACATTCTAAGTTCAGGGTCCAAATTTTACCCACCCTGGAGAGTGTTAAATGTCAATGCCAGGTAAGCATCACAAACGAGACAGTGTTAATTTGAAGGAGTAGATGGGGAAGACCTGAAAGTTGGAAAGACCCCCTTTGCCCACCGCAACCTGAGAAAAGGAGCCAGGAAAAAGGATGGTATAATGATTTTCAAATCCCTACCACATAGTAACAGTAGAAACAGTGGTCTAGGAAAGACTGGGGTTTGAGCAACTGTGTCCTTAAAATTTTCTGAATGATTTTATTAGGTTTTATGTACAATTAGTACCATACTGTAGCAATAAAATGAGAAAATTTTATTGGAAAAGAGCAAAGAAAGAGCAAGGTGCTTACTGCTACCCTGTTTTTGATAAAAGACAATATAATGCACCAACAATCAGGGAAAATGATAACAGTTTACCCAAAAGTATTGTAGACTTACATTAAATTACAGGCTGTATAAAGAATAATTATAATTGATCAGTGTATGTACTTCCTATAAAATGTATCCTCAAATTCATTTTTCCTCATTCTAAAACATGGGAGTTTGTATTTTTTTTTTTTCATATGATCAACTCTAAATTCAGCTCTGCTCAAGTAATAATAATTTAAAGACGACACATCAACTAAAGGGCATTAAAATATTGATCTATAATACTTACTGGTAATTCCTTGGCTAGCTTTATTACCATGTTTTCAAGATATTCTGGCAAACTTTTGAACTGCTGGTTGGTTGGCTGGAAGAAGTGAGGGCTTCTCCGTGCTAGTAGTCTCAGGGCTCTCCAACCATAGTTTGAATTGTTCACAGCCCTAGAGAAAAAGAGATGCTGATCTTACAATTTATAGTTTTTATTTCTCTATTCCCTTCTAGTTAATGTAATTCACCATGTGAAATTCTGTAAGTAGCCTCAGCACCATTATTTTCATTTTGATTGTGTTCATAAAGAATCTGTGTGCAGTTCACTTATAATAGAAACCAAGAGAATCTGAAGAGGCATTTTAAATGTTTATATGTATTTTACTTAATTTTAAAAAGTCAATTAGTATGTATCCAGGACTGACTAGATGCATGTATACACACAGGACTGAAAATCATCTACTTAGTTATTTAGGGAAAAAGAGATGAATTCATAATAGGTTCACCATGTTTAGGGAATTGATACCCATTACTGGCAACATCACTTACAGGTGTGAGTTCCAGGCTATAAGGCTCAACAGTTTTGATCATGTTAATTTCATCAATATTTGGTTTCCTAATTCAGTAATGCCTGAACTTTAACTTGCTCAGTCCAATCTCAATGAATAAAAATGGCTCCAAAACTACAAGACAGCTATCCAATAGCCAACAGAGTAAGCAGTGATATCAAGAATAGAGTTGTACTGTTCCCTAATGAAGCAAAGGAATAACAGGTGGTTCCCAGTAAAGTGAGAAATGGAAACCTCAGGGAAATCACAAAGTCCCTGAAACAGGCAAGCTGGAGGAGGAGTTTTTGCAAGTCATTTGGAAATCCCCTCTCCCCCAAATTGTTAGATTAGCAACAGTTTATGAGCATTTCTCTGTTGCATTTCTGTTTAAACAATTTGAATCTTTTAAGAATTTTATTCCCTTTCAAATTATACATATAAACTTTCTTATTCTTCAGAGATCCATACCATCCAAGTTGTTAACACTACTCTTAGAGGGCTATCACTTTAAGAAAAATCTACCTAATCTCACCTAGCAATAGTAAAGCAATATTCATTCCTTCAACAAATACTGTTGAGCTGGGCATTCAGGAGTCGAGACGGTAAGTTCACCCTGAACATGGAGGCACCGCAGCACTGCTTCGTGCAGGGCCCCCAAGGCCAATGTGATTTTCCTGGCTCTGCCACTGACTAGCTGAGAACTTCAGTAAATTATTTATCCTCTGCCTTAATTTCGTTAACAGCAAAATGGAGATAGTAACAGTTTCTACTCAAGTTATATAAGGTAAGTGCTTAAGAAGTAACTGACAAAGTAAATGTGGAATTTGTTGCCAAGCATCATTATTGACACACAAGGTATAAGACAATTTCAGATAGTGGTAAGGATGAGAAACATGAGAATTTCAGACACAACAGGGCTGCATTACAGAGGGAAAGGGGAAGAGCTTGGCCAGGGAAAACTGTTCTATATTTAAGATGATAGCTGACATGTGAGCAAGCCGTGGGATTACCACGAGGGAAGTTTCATGCAAACAAGTACAAAGGTCCTGAGGTAGAAATGCCTTTCGAGTTGAACAGGAACAGGGCTCCTATGGGTACAGCAGAGAGAAGATGTGATTGGAGAGGTAGGCAGATCTGACTTGTGGATTTTAAGATCACTGGCTGATGCATGGAGAATTGACTAGAACTGGTCAGAGCACTCTTGCAGTGCTAACTACATATCATGCATGTTTCAAAGTACATAAATCATCTTAATCCTCAGAATAACTGTGAAATGGTACTATTCGTATTTCATAGATGAGGAAATGGACAGAGGAGTTAAATTAGCCCGAGTAGCCTAGTCAGTTAAGTAGTAGAGTCCGAGGACTAGAACCTAGGCCCTCTGACAAGACAGACCCTGCCCTTAAATTGCACCACCATAAGGCCTATTCAAAACCATGGGGGCTGTATGTCACCGAGAAAATCCAGCTGAAGACCCTGAGACTGAGACCTGAAGTTACTCCACATTTCTAGAGTTAGGCAGAGTACTGGGAAGCCAGAAATGGAGACTGAGAAGCAGTGAGACAAAAGGAAAAACAGTAGGAACTTGTAGTTTCATGGATGTCAAGAGAAGAAAATGTTACCTAATGGAGAGATCAACCGGGTAATGCTGCAGAGAGGTCAAAAAAAAAGTTGACCTGGATTAAGGGCTATTTGACAAGGAGACAGCTCAGCAGGAATAGGCTGAGGACAATGGGAGGTAAGGAAGAGAAGGCAGCAATCATCAGCAACTGTTGGGAGATACAGGCATACCTCAAAGACATTGCAAAAAGTGAATATGGCAATAAAATGAGTTGTAACTTAAAGAAACCTGCCACTTGTCAAGTGTAATAGAGTGAAGGGCAATAAAACAAGGTATGCTTATGCTGTGATTTGAAAGGGAACAGAGAAAGGTAATAGTTGGAGATGTAGGCTCATGGGGATTTTTCTTATTTTTTGAAAAAAACATGATTTTTAAATCCCGCTTGGTAAGTCAGTGGGAATGGTCATTGAAATCAGATACGTAATAATGTGAACTTGGTACATAAACTCACCCCGCAGGAAAAGTACTTAATAAGCAGTCTAGTATACATAAAATTCCTAAGAAAAAATGTTGGAGAAAATTAGCTAATGAGAAACACTACTTACTTATATTCATTTTCAACCATGCTTTCAGGGTCTGCCTGTTCAATGGCTTCTTCAAAGAATTCCTCCAAAGTTGGCATATATTCCCTGCATGTTAAAAAAATAATTAGTGAGGATCATGTGTTCTTAATAAATACTCATAAAATGGTGGCAGGCAATCAAAGATTCTAACTACTGTTACCACACTTGACTTAACAGATTACTTAGGAGCGCCTCGTTTTAAGGAAATGAATGACAAAACAACACAAAGGGAGCAGTGTGGCAGGCCAGTGCATTACCCGCAACGCACCATGTAATGTAACACACTGTTACACACTGTAACGCATCACAATGTGACTGGTCATGGCGGGCAGCTTACTAGCATTTAAATTTCTCCAGCAAGCCGGAAAATTCATGTTATGTCCCCATTCATGGATTTTTTTCCTTTAAACCAGAATTAAACCAAAACTAATAACTAGAAACACTGAGGTTTCCAGAGTTTAACTTTGAGCTTACTTTAAGATCAGTGTGAAGGTACCACAGTTGGTTTTTAACTGCATCTTCTTGAATTTGGTTTTAGAAAATTTTGAGACAAGAGTCAAGTACGATCTAGGGATCTGATCAGAAGATATCTTCGACTAAAACAAGAAAACTAGGCTCTCTGAAGACAAATCAAGCATCAAATCTTAGGATTTTCCCGACAATAACATGCTCTGTAACTGGTAAACAAACATTACAGGGCTATAAG
Source organism: Micronycteris hirsuta (assembly GCA_004026765.1). Classification (NCBI taxonomy): domain Eukaryota; kingdom Metazoa; phylum Chordata; class Mammalia; order Chiroptera; family Phyllostomidae; genus Micronycteris; species Micronycteris hirsuta. The sequence goes on from PVJI01015823.1 coordinate 10,700, forward strand.
GTTGCTTGTGAGGTCGCCATCACTGTTTTCTTCTGGACATCACACTAAAATCCCAACCAGAATATCATTCATAGGTGTTTGGAGACATTTGCTAGTTTTGTAATGAACGCCCCAGAGCTCTGTCCTATCTACCAGTGTAGAGTTTCAAACACCACAAATACAGCTGAGCGGGACCATGCACTCCTCCCTAATCTCCTTCTTTCTTTCCCCAGAGGTAGCCATTCTTTAGAATTAGGCGTTTATCATTCACATGCTGTTTTAAAAAAGTAAATATATAGTTTGATTCTTCAGATTTCCATTAATGGAATTCTGCTTGGACCTGTCTACAACCCTGATTTATCTTTTATTTGACTGCTTTAATTTTCCTATTTACTTTTTCCTCAACTTAGCAAATGTGCTTTACTTGAAATCTAGTTATTATCTCTATCTTCTTCTGTAATTCTTTAATTTTCATTACTCCTTATGGCACTTTTTATCAAGTAGGTTAGTTCCACCTTTTTAAATAACTACCAATTAGTAATATTACTGTTTTGTACAGTGAGTCCTTGATGAGATTTATTTGTATTTACCAATGTCTTTGCATAGTAATCCTTGCAACTTACACATTGCTTCTGGGTTCAATTTCTGACAGCTTTTTACAGTAAGACTGTTGACAGATTCTCATAGCTTTTTAGTCTGAAAGTAACTTTATTTTCTAATCACTCTCGACTGACCCACTGTTACAGAATTTGAGTCAATACTTTCACTTGGAAGCTATCATTCCATTGTCTGGTTCCTTTTGTTCTTCAAGTCTGCTGCCAGCCTAATTTTGCTCCTTTGCAGGTGGTGGTTTTTCTCTCTGGTGACTACTACAATGTGTAGAGAGGATTTATTCCTTTTATCCCACTTAGGTCTGTACTTGGTGAACCTAAGAATTTATGCCAATTCTCAGTTCTGAAAAATTCTGTCATTATGGTCTTGATTACTTCCTTTTTCCCATTCTCTTTTATGGGAAAGAGATTTATTCACATTCTATTAGATGTTTGTTGGACCTTATCATTCTGTTCCTGACTTTTACTTTTTCATATTTTCTAATTCTTGATACCTCTGTACTGCTTTTGTGGTGATTTTTTATTTATTTGTTGTTTAGAGATTTTATTTATTCATTTTTAGAGAGAGAGGAAGAGAAGGGAAAAGAGCAGAAGAGAACTATCAATGTGTGGTTGCCTCTCGCGTGCCCCCTACTGGGGACCTGGCCTGCAACCAACGTGTGTGCCCTGACTGGGAATCGAACTGGCGGACCTGTTGGTTTGCAGCCCGTGCTCAATACACTGAGCTATACCAGCCAGGGCTCATGGTGCTTTTTTAAATCGTTAATTCTTATTGCTAGAATTATTATTTGTTTTTTTTTCAAATTCACCTGGTCTTTTTTGAAAGTGTTATGTTCCTTTTATTTCCGATTCCTTCTTTCATGTCTTTATCTTAAATATACTTATTTTAAGCCTTTATCTGATGGTTTTATTTCCCAAAGTGGCTAATTTCTATTGCTTGTTCTGTCTGCTGACTCTTACTCATGGTAGATTGTCTTCTTCTATGTTAAGTTAGGATGGTGAATTTAGCTTCAGATTTTTATCTGTAGGATCCTTGTGTGACTTATGTTGAATACATGACCTCCATAAAGTCTGGGACTTTTTAGTTCACCCCTTTAGTTCACTGCTGGTAGTATAGCAGATTTGTGGTTATTTCTCAGAGATACTTTTTCCTTTATGTCCTCAGCCCAGGTAGTAACAGACAAGCTTTCTTACTTCCTGTACCAGTGCAGAAGTTCCTCCATTTCCCACTTTGCCCTTCTATTACAGATAACGTAGTGCATCAGAGGGCTCAGCTTAATCCAGGGGAAATTCAGCTGCCAGTCTGTGTAGACCTAAGGTGTTACCTTCTGTCCATTTGTGGCTGTTAAAATCCAAGTTTCATGGTTCCCAAAAGTGGGAATTGTCTGTACTATTCCCTAGCTAGAAGAAGTACACACCTTGGTTTTAGGTCCCTCTTCTTTTGTGAATCCTTATTTTGTTGTGATTTCTAAAATTATTTTATCAGCACCTCTAGGTGCTTTATAGTAGGAAGCCAGATTTTGCTGTGCCAAAGTCAACCACAATAAATTTTAAATCTCTTTTGAACTCTCCTGACAGCTGACAAAAGACCATTCTACTCTACTTAACATTTGAGAAAAGCAATACTTAACGTGAATCACATGAAACTTGCCTTGTGTCTGATTTACAGGCTTCCATATTATCAGGGCAGAGGTTCCAAAGCCTTGTTAACTCCTCACTACAAAATAGACACAAACAAATACATTTTTAATGGATACCATCCTAATATGTCTTAAAGCTATAAAAATACCTAAATGGTATTTTAATTTTATTAATTTTTGGTATTTAGCAAATTTTCTATATGAGCATATACTGAATGATAATCAATAGTCGTTACTTTTTTTCTAAAAATATTTAAGCACAATGTAAAGCAGTGAACAGTTAACTAGAAGGTAACGGAAAGGACTGTGGTCTCCTTCAACAACTAGAAATGAACTGAATCAATCTAACAGCAATTGTACTGTCTGTCACATGATAAAATGGTGTAGCCTAGAGCCATGGACTCTGGAAGTGTGTCTAGTTGCAACAACTCACATAATAGGCCCTATACATTGATAGAAGCTGTTTTACTCAATCACTGAGCATGTACCAAACACACAAAAAACTGGAAAACCACAAAAACTGGAGAGTTCTTATAGTAACGTATTCAAAATAAAAAAATAGTAACATTCCATCTAAGGAGACAGGTTGACCTACTTCCCCATCAGAATCTTTTTGTTGGGGCCTTTTCCTAGGAAGTCCTCTGGTGCTGTTCTCTTCCGTGCTATTCTCGTTGGCTTGCTATCGGATGTTCTGTGGTGAACAAAACAGACTGGAATTACAAACGGACAGCAGAAATGGAAGAGTGCTTACTGTAAAAAAATCGATTGTTTTCCTTAAAAAAAAAAAAAAAAAGGAAACTTCATATTACTACAGAACACTCATCAAAGACAAAAATGCCACACCAGGGTACAAATTACAAGAAGTTGGGTATACAACATTTTTTTCAATAATTCATATAATCAATTTGTTCTGAGAGCTTAATCACACGAAATTTGAGGTAAAAAACTCAAAGTGGCTGTATTATTATTGAGCTCAACTTTTAAAATATGAGATACATATACACATATCTCTATATAATGTCAAATTATATTTTAATATTTCTCATATTGGCTGAGATGAAGATATATTTACCTTTCTTTCACAAAACTAGGGCAGCCTTCATTTTTCCACGAGTTCCAGTTTTCTTCAGTGTTTAATATATGCTGGGGAAAACAAAGACATTACATTTGCATAAGGGTAGCTTCTGAAATTCTATTTGGTGCTAAGAATACTGTGTAAATATAAAACACATACCTCTACCATCTTTGAAAATCTTTCTCCATCGGGTGGGTTTTCAGATAGTAGCTGTGATTAGAAAGAATATACTAAGCTTTCAACAACTTTCTGCATCATAGGAGTGGTTCGTAGGCAGAGAACCAAGAAGTGTTTGTGGTCTTGTACCTGAGCTTAACTTTATCCTTATTTTCCTATTTGGGGCTGAAACAAAGAAAATTCTAAATTTCCATTTTGTTCAATCATAGGTTTGTTGCGTGTTGAACTTACTTGATAAACTGATTTTGTAGTATCTTCAATCCAGAGTGATTGCTCATCAGTTAAAACATAGTTTGAACTACGAAACAAAGCAAATAAAAGCACGCTTGAGTTGACAGCAATGTATATTCAATTTTAAGGTTTATATACTGTTTTGAAAAAACACAAGACATGTATAAGTAAACCATAATGTAAAAAATGTCAAAAATTAGCAAGACAAGAACAATCACAAATGGGAGGATTGTAAGAGAACTTCTTGTACTTCATCCTTAAGATGATTAGAATTAAAAACATGAAAGTGTATAAAGGAGAATAAAACATTCAATTAATTTGATTAAATATGAACAGAACAATGAATATTTCCTAAAATAGTAAGTTTAATATGGGACAAAAACTTCTGACACAATATTAACATACTCTGCTACATGATGCACATTCAAATAATGCATGCTACATTCTTTTAAAATGCATTCAAAGTATAATGACTAAAACCCCAAAAGCCTACAGAAGGCTGAAAGCAGACCCAAATTATTAACAGCTAGCATTAATTCAACTCTCATTATGTGTTAGGTGCTTTACAGCCATCCAATAAATATTAATAGACTACCACGTGCCAAGATTGGAGCACTCTACATGTAGTACTCATTTAATTCTCAGAATGAGTACCTGTGCATATTAAACAGAGACCACAGAGGTTCAGTGATTGCCCAAGGCCATAAAACTTGAATTCAAACCTAGGTCTGGCTCCGAAGCCCTTGATCTACTGTGCTATACCAAACCTCCACAACAAACAGAAGGATAAGCGAGAATATTTTGTGTGCTTGCTACACGTTATTTTAAAATTACAAGTCTGAAAGCGCTAAATTGCAGCTAGTGAGTAATGAAAGTGGAATCTGAAACCAGCAGGTAGTAAAGTCATGTTGTTTACACTACTAATACAATACCTCTTTGCAAACAAAAACACCATCAACAGTGAACTCTAATTATGGATAGGACAAGAGGAAATGATCAAGACCACAGATGGAGGTATTAAGATAGACAATTAGACATCCTGATTAGGTTTTCTGAAATCCCAAAGGAACTGGAACTCCTCTGTGCTTCAAAGATTAACATTCATTTTTTTAAGCCAGCTTTACACCTTGTGAAAAAGTATTATTGGCTTGCTTTGCAAATCGGGTTTGGAGAAGGTCCGGACAAGGTGAGAAGGGGATGATGGAAGTCTGGAGCAAGACCTCTACCCACCAATACCACTGAGGACCCCCAGAAAGCCCTGGCACTCAACATCAACATCTTTTCTCTAAAACAAATATCCTAACATCTAGTCTCTCTAACAAAAGCTCGATTATCTAATGTTGCTGCAAAAGAAATGCTTCTGGGCTGTGATCCTACACATAAAATAAGCCAAATGCACAGGAGAAAACGAAAAACAAACGAACAAAATAAAATATCAGCCAACAAGTCCATCTCCTTGGAGTTTACAAACTATTTGCTACTCATTTATTAACTTATACTTACCTTTTGAATTTGACCTGTCCCTTGAGATATTGGAATAAAATGAGATACTGCAACAGGATGTGTCGTCGAAAGTTACTGTCACTCAGTTGTAAATCCATCAACTACTCGAAAAACAAGCATATACATAAAACAACACATTAAACTCAAGTTTTGCCCAAAGGTACAGGCTATGCTATTACAGAAATGAAAGCTTTCAATTCGAAAAACATTTGCTGAAAGCTCACTGCATGTGAGGCATTACTGCACAAGACCCAAGAGTGGCTTCATAGATTTAACCAATTTATGTCATGACGTATTTGTGTCAGTGGATAGTAATGTTGTATTTGTGATCATGCAGTCAGGATAAAGGCAGAAATATAAAACGGTAAAAGGCTTTCCCATTTTCTGACATATAAAGAAACAATGGCTAAAGGAAAGGTCCATACAGATAAACACAGGGGTGCTGCTCATTTTTGTAGCCCTCCAAAGTCCCTGCAACAGAGTTGGTGCTCAATAATAAACAAACAGAAAGGAATTAGAGGTGAGTCATCTGTGACTTAAATGGTCTTTTACATTTTAGAAAACTTGTATCATTTTTCAATTATCACAGATAGGAAAGGACTAGAAGGTCTCTTAGGAAAAAGTTCTTCGACAACCCTGCCCCTTAGCTGGTCTTCCTGTAAAAACCACCTCCAGTGATGAAGGTAATCATTCCTTTAGGTCCCTAGAGTGCTGATGGAAAGCTGAAGTCTACATCCACCAATCTGTTCTGGTTTTGCCTTCCCGACCTAGAGCAACAAGGGGAAGCTGGTGTGTGCTAAATGAACAACCCGTAAGACACTGGAAAGCCCTAGGAATTGGTGTCCTTTGGCTACGTGCCACTTACTAATGCAGCCTAACACTCACTAGCCATTTCTTCCACACAACTGGCTCTTGTTTAAGTAAACCCCATGACTTTTACCAAAATTTAAACATACGATTTGGCTTCCAGTCAGGTTTTACTCCCCTTTAGAGACTGACTATTTGGATTCTGTTATTTATCGTATTAATGATCCCACCCCCACACTGGCAAGTTGAATGGCACAATTCTAGTCTTCTTTCCTCTGACTCCTGAGAGACGTTACTACCCCTACCGGGCTCTCAGTTCCTTGACACAAACTCCAGTGACAGTCACAGCCCCTCTACTTTGGCCTCCAGCTACCAGTGCTACAAGCGGGATCTGGTTTTCACCCATGGCAGCCCGGCTATGAAATCTTTATGTCACAATCCTCTAACTATAACCTCCCGTTCTTCCAGGTCTCTCACTCAGCTGCCCCCGAAGATATGGACCTTCCTGAGGCCTTATGTCCCGTGAACCCTCTGTTTTCTGACCATTAGTCCCACCCTGTTTTTACTATAATCCTATTTTCGTCTAGATAAGGGGTCAGCAAACTTTTAATCAAGGGGCCAGAGAATAAATATTTTAAGTTATTTGAGCCAAGAGGCATATTATGGATATTATGTAGGTACTTACATAAACATTTAAAATGAACAACAAAACCAAATGGGAAGTGGGCTGTAGTTGGCTGATCCATGGTCTAGACTTTTTTATCTCTTCAATCACTTTCTTGCCAACTTCCTCAACACCCTGTCCCACACTTCTGTCACATCTATTGAGCAAAATGACAACCTTAGATCAAACCAATTTTATTCCCTTTCTCTATATCAATGCTAAAGCTTCCAATCTAGGCTGCTGGTGGAGCTTCTTGAAAGAAAATACTAATCACACAGCAACGCAGATGGTACCACTGCTACGTCACCGTCTCCAACCTAAAACTCTTTGTCTCTAATAAGCAATCTTTCCATTTCCCAAGGCTATTTTCTTTCCTATTCTCTACAGCAACTATAGAGAATAGTTTTCCATTTACCAAAAACATGTATTACCCCTCTCACAATAGATAACTACCTCCCTAGAATGAGGAGAAAAATTAATCAAACTGGGTATTTCGGCTGCACCCAGATTCTTGTTTTCTTCATTTTCTGTCACGTCATCCACCTGGACATTCTAATTCTAGTCTCCCTAATTGAATTCCATCAATTAACTGCCCGAGTGCCTATATCATCAACCCCTTCTTTCAATTAGCATTAAATAATTTCTCCCAGAGCCACATCTTATCCTTCTTGAACAGCACTATTTTTAATTCACCCCTCAAATTGCTATAATTCACCAATCTACTGCAAGTGTATTTGTCAAGATCATCAATGACTTATTTGTTGTTCAATCCAATGAACACTCTTCATAGTCTTTATCCTACTTGATATGCCTAGCTTCAACTCCTGCTTCACAGAACTCCGTTGTATAAATTTACCACCTAGTCTCCTGCTCAGGAACACTTAGGTTTGTTCAAACTTTCACTTACAAACACATAACTTACAATGAGCTTTCTGATCCATTTCCTTGTGCATGTATGTGTGTATGTGATTCTCTAAGGATCACATCTAGAATGCAAGTTTGAACTTCTCTAGCTATAAAATTGTTTTGCAAAGTGGTTGTAACAATTTATACTTCGGCCAGCAGTGTATGAAAGCTCTCCTTTTCCCCCACCTTTACCATTTGTTGGGCCTTTTTATTTTTCTCAATTTGTAAGTGTAAAATGTTTACCTCACCATTTTAATTTCTATGGCTACTAGTGATGTTAGTGTTTTTTTTTAAATAAACTTATTAGCTATTCAGTTTCTACGTCTGTAAATTACCTATCCATACCATTTTCCAATTTTCTACTGGGTTATCTTTTGATCAATGGAATATTTACAGTACTAATTTTTTTCAGTTATATAGGTAGTGAGTATCTTCTCCTAGTTTGTGACTGGCCTTTTCATTTGTTTCTGATATCTTTTACTATTAAAGAATTTTACATTTAAATATTAAATGTAATGATCTTTTCCCTCATGATTTGTCTTTTTTGTGGCTAAAGAAATCTTTTCCTTTTCCAAATGTATTTTATATTTTCTGTTAAATGTTTAATAGTTTTACTTTTCTCATTCAGGCTTTTATGAGCCTTGTCCTATGTATATACTAAGCTTTGGATTAAATTTTATTTTTTCTATGGATGAGTTATCCAAGCAATTATTAAGAATAATCCGTCTTAAAAAAAAAAAAAGCCCTGGCTGGTGTAGCCCAGTGGATTGAGCGTGGGCTGGGAACCAGAGGGTCCCGGTTCGATTCCCAGTCAGGGCACATGCCTGGGTTGCGGGCCAGGTCCCCATGAGGGCCATGTGAGAGGCAACCATACATTGCTGTTTCTCTCCCTCCCTTCCCCTCTTTCTAAAAATAAAGACAAATAAAAAAAATCTTAAAAAAAAAAAAAAGAATAATCCGCCCTGGCTGGTGTTGCTCAGTGGATTGAGTGCCAGCCTGAGAATCAAAGGGTTGCCGGTTCGATTCCCAGTCAGGGCACATGTCTAGGTTTCAGGCCAGGTTTCCCAGTATGCGGAGCATGAGAAGCAACCACATACTGATGTTTCTCCCCGTCTCTTTCTCCCTCCCTTCCCCTCTATCTAAAAATAAATAAGTAAAATCTTAAAAAAAAAAAAAAAAAAAAATCCATCTTTTCCTTACTACTTTGTAACTCTTTTGTGTATCAGACATTCCTATAGTTTATGCTTTTTATTGTTACAGTATTTTTTCTTCCTTATACCTGTACTAATAATTACCTCACTGTTTTAATTTCTCTGACTTTATAGGTCTTAATATTGGATAGGAGAACTGTTCCCACCTCCTTCTTCAAAGTTTTCTTAGTTACTCTTGGCATTTTGCTTTTCCATAAAGACTGTAAGATCAACTTTTCAAGCCCCTTCATTTGCATTTGATTAAAAATACACTGAATTTGTGGATACATTTGGGAAGAAGTGGCACTGTGTCTTCCTATCTATAAATATACTCATACCTTTCCATTTTTGTAATTTTGTTATCCTAGGTACTCGTTTTTTTTACTAATTTGAGTAACATTTTGTAATCGGTTACTTACAGGAACAATACTGATGACTGATGTTTCTCTTGTAACCTTGCTGAAGCCTCCTGAATCCTAATAGTTTCTTGGTTCTCTTGGATTTTCACTGTAGACAATTAAATTGGCTTCAAACAGGAACACTCTTTTCTGTCTAATATGTATAACTCTTATTTCTTGCTTCCTCTTTTTGAAATGGAGGCTAGGTCCTCCATTAGAGCGTTTAACAGAAATGTGGCTAGGAGACATCTGTGCCTTGTTCTTAAATTTATTGAGAATACTTCTGAAAGTGTAATCATTATATATGATGCTTGACATAATTTTTTTAATAAGTGATTTGAGAGACAGAGGGAGGAATAGGAAGGGAGGGAAAGGGGGGGGAGAGAGAGAGAATGGGAAAGAGGGAGAGATGTTTGTTGTTCATTTATGCATTCATTGTTTGATTCTTGTATGTGCCCTGACACACGTAAGAATTGAACCCACACCTTGGTTCATATCAGGACAATGCTCCAACAAACTAATCTATCCAGGCAGGGCTAAAACTAATATTGACTATCAACTGTAATTGAAAAATAAAATAAGTAAATTCAATAAACATAAAGAGACAGAAAAAAATAAAGATTGTGCAAGTAGGGACTGCATATAGATATACACTTAAGGTAAAATTGTTGCTTATGAGGCAACAACGAGAACTGAAGATGCAAAACATCACCTGCCTCATATTCTCTTTGTTACAATTCTTGGTGCCTTTTTTCCTTCCCATATTGTAAAATTTTCACTTTCTGAAAGATGGTTTTATATCGCAAAATATTAATTAATGGATTCTAGTTCTTAACCTTGAAAGCTCACTCTCCATACTGCTGTTGAAAGAAAGCTCACAAAGAATCAGTAAAGGAGACACCAGTCAGAAAGCTGGTTCTGATAAAGTGGTGAATAAAGATTGATACAAAAGCACTGATCTTAACACTCTAATATGGTGATTTCTCTGAAAATATATAATCCTGCTGCTTTTGCTTATTAAAATGTCCTTGAATGTCCGTGACATTTTAGCTTTCTGAAAGGTATGAATCTTTGGGAAGATTCTGTATTAAGCTAATTTTCTTCTCCTCTTCCACATAAAGTAAAAATTTTGAATTTTTAAATCAACCAGAGGTTTATATGTTTGTTTCATTTATAGTAAATTAACATAGCTGGATTTCAAAATGCCCAATCTGATAACCTGTCTTACTAGGTATGTTAAATCAGCTTACAGAGTTATTACTGGTATATTTGGACTTATTTCTACCATTTTTGCTTTTTTTCTTCCTTCCCATCTATTGGATTTATACTGTAGTCTATATTCCTTCCTGTCCCCTTTTTACCCCTTGCCATTTAAGAGCTACAAGTTGTTTTTCTTTTTTAAAAATATTTTATTTATTTTCAGAGAAAGAAGAGGGGAGAGAGAAAAAGAGGGAGAAACAGCAATGTGTGGTTACATCTTGCACACCCACTATTGGCCTGCAACTCAGGCATGTACCCTGACTGGGAATTGAACCTGCAACCCTTTGGTTCACAGACCAGCACTCAATCCACTAAGCCACACCAGCCAGGGCTCTTCGTTGGCTTTTAAGATTTTCTCTTTATCCCTGAAGTTACAGCATGATGTATTAAAGTATGTATTTATTTTTCTTTATCCTGCTGGTAGTTGTAGCACACTCTTAATCTGAGAATTTGAGTCTTCCTTCAATCCTTTTCAATATAGTTTCTCCATCATTCCCTCCATTTGGCTCTTTGAAAATCCTATTAGATATATGCTTCAATTTCCCAATCTACCCTTCACTGGTCTTAACTGGTCTTCCACAATAATCAAAAAATCAGTGCTGTGTTTTGGGTGAACATTTCATCATTATCTTTCATTCACTAGTCCTCTTGTCTTCATGTCCAATCTATAGTTTAACTGTGTGCCACATGTGCTTCAGTTTCAATAACTGTATTTTTAATTTCCAAGACTTCTAAATTGTCATATTCGAATCTCCAATTTCATTTCTGCTGAAATGTTTCTGTTTCACAATTTACTATTCTCAAGGAATGTTCTATCATCAATTATCTCTTTGATCATACAAAACATGTATTTTAAAGTCCTGGTCAGGCTGTGTATCTGTATATTCCAGTAGTTGATCTTTCTTAGCATTACATTTTTAAAGGAATTTTGGGATTTTAATTTTTCAGAGTTATGAATGAGATGCTTTTGTTTTGGGATGTTTGTTTACTTCTTTCTTTCTCTTTGTGTATACCCTTTCCTGTCTAGTAGTTTTACATTTGTTTCCATCAGGGCCCCTGGTACAAGTTTGGAAAAAGTTTTATGATGATTTTTGGAGCAGCTATTTCAAAGTATATTGGGGATATCATAATATGAATATGATATCATACAAGGTCTGTCCGGAAAAAGTCCAGCCATTGTTAATCTAATGAGAACAGTTTGTGTGACATCAATGTAACCTGGCAGCCAAGGAGAGTGGACTGGGATGTGCATATGCGAACAATGGTGACTTCATTGTACTAGTCAATGGGTGTGGAAGACACCCTTGAGTGAGCACAAAATACTGTGTGGCTATCACATTCAAAATGAGTGAGTAGAGCAATGAGTCTGCATCAAGTTTGCATTAAGCTCTAACAGTCCTCCATAGAAACTATTTGGATGACTCAGAAATCTGCAGCTATGGGCAACTGGTGATTGGTAGCTTCATCGTGACAACGTGCCTGCTCACGCATCATATCTCATGCAGTTGTTTTGCAAAACATCAAATTACCAAGGTAACTGAGCAGCCCCATAGCCCAGAGGTGGTGCTGTCCTGTGACTTCTGGCTTTTCCCCAAAATAAAATCACCTCTGAAATGGAAGAGATTTCAGACTGTTGATGAGACTCAGAAAAATACAACAGGGCAGCTGATGGTGACTGGGAGAACTGTGTGAGGTCCCAAATGCCTCCTTTGAAGGAGACTGAGGCATCATTGTCCTCTGTACAATGTTTTTAATATCTTGCATCTTCTTCGTTAAATGTCTCTATTTTTCACATTACATGATTGGATGCCTTCTGACAGACCTCCTATATCTGATCACAGAGCAAACAGATGAATAAAAAGTGTGTCTTTGTTATTCTTAGAACCACAACTTCCTATGAAACCATGGCCCTTGGTAGAAAATGGGTAATATTTTTTTTTAGCTTTTTTCCAAAAGTGAGGTAAGTTCCACCCCAGTCTCTGCAAGCAGTGATTCTGCCTCTGGCCCCTGGTCCCACAAGAAACATATCTGGTCTCTCTGTCACTTAGCGTCAAACTCCTGCATGCCACTACCTGCTTAACATACAGAGTTCAGCAGACCCAAAGCTTCAGTTTTGCTATTGTGCATTTGTAGTCAAGATATTTATGGAAGGCCAGCCTTGTCTTTTTTGTTTTCCCTTTTTATATATTTACCTGCCATTTGTATGTATTTGGAGCATGTATTTGTATGTGTTTAAGCAAACTCAATGTGCCATGTTGACCAGAAACTTACAAAATCTCTTATATTTGAATAAAATTTATTTAACTATATAAATAAGATTAACGGGTATTTTTTAAACACCTTATTTGTACCTAAATGGAAAACTAGCTACAAAATATATTCATAAATGCAAATTATAGCCCAACTTGAGGTTCAAAATATATATACCTGAAAGTAATTAAACTGCATCCATTCTAAAGTAAGTCTACAAAACACACTTACTCAATGCAGAATAGCCTCTTTTCACCGTTCAAACCAAATTAGTCTTACTTGTACAATGAAGAAATAGGACTTTAAAACTAAGTCATCAGCTTTAACCTAAAGTAAGAAACGTTGCTATTGAACTTAAAAAGTGCATCAATAGAAAAAAGACTATTTTTATTATGCTCTAGTGAAAAAGAAAGATTTATACCTTTTCACTTGTTAAAAATTTTGCAAAATAGACATGTTCTCCTCCTGTTTTTAATTCTTCCATCTTTTTTCTTGAGGCCTGAGTATCATCTAATTTATAACTCTTGAAAACAGCTAGAACTTCTTCTGAATACTGCAAAGTAAAAATATCAGTTAGTTTTATTTGGCATTGTTGCCCAATAATTTGTTTAGTGATTTTCTGTATCAGAATCCCCAGAATTTCTTCCCAGTTACCATATATACATGTTGTAAGGTAAAGAAAATTATGATAGCGAGATGAGGGTGAAACTATTTTGTATGAGATTTCACCGTATTATAAAAGTAGAAATAAACTATTCCCAATGAAATGTAATTTCGTATGCAATTTGTGTGAGGACAAACAGAAAGGAATACTTTGCTAGTATATAAAAATTTACCAGTGAAATTAGCTAACTAGTTGTATAACTACTTCTTGTGCTAAAGACTGTGACAAAATAAAACAATGATGTCAAACCCTATCCAGCTGAAGGACAATTTCAGATGATTTTTCACTCACCACTTAACCTGAATTTGGATGGTGGTCAAAAACAAAAAAATAATGCATATAAAATAAAAACAGTTAAAAACAACAGAGAATATATACCATCCAACTTTTATTTTTTTTAAAAGATTTTATTTATTTTCCGGAAGAGGGCAAGGGAGGGAGAAAGAGAGGGAGAGAAACATCAAAGTGTGGATGCCTCTCTTGCACCCTTTTATTGGGGACCTGGCTCACAACCCAGGCATGTGCCCTGACTGGGAATCAAACCAGCAACCCTTTGGTTCACAGGCCAGCACTCAATCCACTGAGCCACACCAGTCCAGGTACTATCCTACTTTTAAGACCTATCTATTAACCTAGGATTTTGATTATATCCTAGGTTGATTATATCAACAAAGAAGGACAACTGATCTTTAAGTAGTCAAGAAAAAAGAAATACAGAGAATTCTTATATAACAGAGCTTTGCAAACTTTTTCTGTAAAGGGTTAGAGTGTTATGGCTCTTATGGTTTTAGCTGCAAGTACTTAGTTTGCTATCATAGCACAAAACAGCCACAGGTAATATGTAAACACAATTGGGTGTGGTTTTGTGCCAATAAAACTTTGTTTACAAACAGGCAGTAGGCTGGATCTGGTCCAAGGCCATAGTTTTCAGACCCATTCTAACGAAAAGCTGAAATAATTTTGTGTAAAGTGAAGACAGAATATATTCTGCAAAAATTCATGAATTCATGTTGATAATACTATGTTTAAAAAAAGGCTGTAATTGCTAACTCTTAAATTCTCAGGTCATTTATAATCAATTGTTTAGGTGTTTACAATTTAGCATCTGTATATTATGAAGTAGGTATAAAAACATAAGAGGTAGAAATAAATAGTGAAAAATATTCTGAACAAGAGTCAAGATTTGGCTTTGCCATTAGCTATAAAATATTGTGCTTTTGGCAATATGAGATTGGCAACTTACCTTGAGAAAAGTTTTCCATGAAATCTTCTCATAGCACTGCACAGGGTTCCTGAAGTAATCCTGAAGTGACCAGAATTTTCGATACAGGTTGTAATCAATCGGAATGGAGCTAATAAAATAAATGATAATATTAAATAAATAATTTAAGTTCCTTTAGAAATATTTAAGTGCTTTAACCTTTCTTGGGTCACAAACACTTTAAGAAGTTGATGAAAGCTAGAGTCTCTTTCCCCAGAAAAGTGCACATTCATAAATACTTATAAACTTTTATAAAGATTATCCAGAATTTAAGACTATGTCTCCCAATCTATCTTGTAGCTAGATATGGCCATGTGGCTAAATTCTGACCAATCAGTTGAAAGTGGTAGTCATATGTGATTTTTTGGGGCCCTGTTTTGCCATTTTCTTTTTTTCTTTTCTGTTGGCTTGAATATAGATAAGATGATGAGCCAACGTGGACTACAGCAAAAAAGAGCAAATACCAAGGGATGGTGGAACAAAAGTTAGAAGGAACACTGGTCCCTGGACAGCCTGTCTCCAGACTTTTACATGACAAAGAAATCAACTAAGTTGTTTATGCTAATGTTAATTTGACTCTATGTTAAAAGCCAGAGGCATTATATCCTAACCAACACACTGAGTTAAGAAGCCCTAATATGAGACATACACATTAGGCACATTAACAGTTTAGTGTTACAAAAATAACCCCTTTTCTTTAGTGTCTTTATTATGGCATTGCTAATTTATCTTCTAATTTGGCTATGTTACAAATCTAGTGTTAAAATACACATTCTTATAAATTTTAAATGTATAAGCAATTATTCTGTAAAATGTTTTAATTTTTAATGTTAAAGCAAACATTTCAGACTCTTTAAATACATGAGATCACTGTTTTTAACAAAATGCTACATCATTCAGAACATCCTATAAAGTCTTTTAGTATTATCCATATGTCAAAAATGCTTGACAGACTTCCGGTCAAGATGGAGGTGTACGTAGACACACTGTACCTCCTCGCACAACCAAAAGAGGAAAAACAACAATTTAAAAAACAAAAACAGCCAGAACTGACAGAAAATCGAACTGAGTGTAAGTCCGACAACCAAGGAGTTAAAGAAGACACGTTCATCCAGACCAGTAAGCGGGGCGGAGCTGGGCAGAAGAGAATGAGGTGAGACGGCTGTTTGTGGTGTGGTACCGGCAACACTCCAGCAGCCCTGAGAGGTCTGTGGCCGGCGCACTTGGCGAAACCCACAGCTGGCCCAGCTGGACCCAGTGGGGCTGAGACTGGTGGACTGGACGGTCCCTTATTCGCACACAGATAAACCGGGAGAAAAAGCTGGGGATCGGAGCAGACCGCGCAACCCACCACCTTGGGGAAATAAAGCCTCAAACCACCGACTGAAAACACCTGTGGGGGTTGAGGCGGCAGTGGGAGGAACTCCTGGCCTCACGGGAGAGTTCATCGGAGAGACCCACAGGGACTTGGAACTACGCAAGTCTGCCCACCCACCCTGGAGCCAGCAAAGAAAGGCCCAACTTGCTTGTGGGTAGCGGCAGAAGTGCGGAGAGTGGAGCAAGTGCCATTGTTCTCTCAGGACCTGCCCCCACAGGCTGCAGCACAACACAACGACGTGGGTTACCCCGCCCTGGTGAACACCTACGTCTCCGCCCCTTAAAGTAACAGGCGCACCTAGGAAAAAAAATGGCCCAAATGAAAGAACAGATCAAAGCTCTAGAAAAAATATAACTGAGTGACGAAGAGATAGCCAACCTATCAGAAGCACAGTTCAAAACACTGCTCATCAGGATGCTCACAGGATTGGAAGAAAGATGGTCGCAATTAGTTGAACAAACGAAGGATACAATAAAGGAAATGAGGAAAAATCTGCAGGGAATCAATAGGGATGAGAAGGAAACTGGGACTCAAATCAACAGAGTGAACCAGCAGAAAGAAAAAAACATCCAACCAGAAAAGAATGAAGAAACAAGAATTCAAAAAACTGAGGAGAGGCTTAGGAACCTCCAGGACATCTTTAAACGTCCCACCATCTGAGTCATAGGGGTGCCAGAAGGAGAAGAGGAAGACCAAGGGATTGAACACTTATTTGAACAAATAATGAAGGCGAACTTCCCCAAGCTGGTGAAGAAAATAAGACTTCCAGGAAGTCCAGGAAGCTCAGAGAGTCCCAAAGAAGTTGAACCCAAAGAGGAACACACCAAGGCAAATCATAATTACATTACCCAAGATCAAAAATAAGGAGAGAATCTTAGAAGCAACAAGAGAAAAGGAGACAGTTACCTTCAAAGGAATTCCCATAAGACTGTCAGCTGATTTCTCAAAAGATACCTTACAGGCAAGAAGGGGCTGAAGAGAAGTATTCCAAGTCATGAAAGGCAAGGACCTACATTCAAGAATACTCTTTCCAGCTAAGCTCTCATTTAGAATGGAAGGGCAGATCAAGTGCTTCTCAGAAAAGGTCAAGTTCAAGGACTTCATCATCACCCAGCCTTTATTATATGAAATGTTAAAGGGATTTATATAAGTCATGGAGGGTATCAACAGGGGAGTGGTAGGGGGAGAGAGGGGGAAAAGGTGCAGAGAATAAGTAGCATAAATGGCAGGTAGAAAACAGACAGGGGGAGGTTAAGAATAGTATAGGAAATGTAGAAGCCAAAGAACTTATGTGTATGACCCATGGACAAAAACTAAAGGGCAGGGAATGGGGGTTTGGGGGTGGAGGGGAAGAAAGGGGGGTAAATGGGACAACTGTAATAGCATAATCAATAAAATATATTAAAAAAATGCTTGAGGCACTGCATTTTCACATCCTGATACACCCACAAAATTTTTCAACATCACCACTATAAAATTAATATTGTCTGTAATACAACTGTGTACTACCATACTTTTTTCTAAATAAACTTTATTAAATTAAACCTATGGACTATAGTTAGCATCTTCTCTAAGCTTCATGCCCATACAAACTTTCTAAGTAAGACTGCAATTTTATATGTGAAATAGGAAACAGGGTTAATGATCCACACAGTACCACGATCTTAAGAATCCCGCCATCTCTATTCTGGCTAATAACAGGAAATTAATCTCCCACTCTTCAACTTAGAGATGGATATACTAAAAATAACTTTTCCTGATGCTAGGGGGCAGCAGAGACAATACCACGCTTTTTAAAGCTTATAGTAAAATAAAGTTTGTATAATTTTTATCATGTACTTTTTAAAAGTTCATTTTTGGAGGGGGGAAGTAATGTTTAAAAAACTAAAAAATGGCCCCTGCTGGGTGGCTCAGATGGTTGGAGCATTGTTCCATACACCAAAAAGGTTGTGGGTTCGATGCCATGTCAGGGTGTGTACAAGAGGCAATTGGTCGATGTTTCTCTCTCATATGGTTTTCTCGCTCTCAAAAATAAATAAATAAACATATAAATAAAAAACAAACAAAAACCCATATCCTTGAGTGAGGATTTAAAAAAAAAACTGAAAAATGCCTCAGTTTCTCTGTATATAAGGTAAGAAAGAGTAAAAAAGTATAAAATACCTTGCTAGTGTAAAATTTAGTTTTCTACAAAAGTCTGGAAAGGTATATTACTAATTTAAGAAAGAACAAAGGGAAAGGTATTTTAGTAAAACATGGAGGCAAGTATCTCACCACAGGAATTTAATTCCTATGGTTAAGATGACAAACTACAAGTTAATATCATAAAATATTCAATTAAAGAATAATTTTATTAGTTTAAATTAATATCAATTGGCGTATCAATTCAAGAAAAACATACATTTAGCCCTGGCTGGTGTGGCTCAATGGATTGAGCGTGGGCTGGGAACCAGGCGGTCCCGGTTCGATTCCCAGTCGGGGCACATGCCTGGGTTGCGGGCCAGGTCCCCGTGAGGACCATGAGAGAGGCAACCATACATTGCTGTTTCTCTCCCTCTCTTTCTCCCTCCCTTCCCCTCTCTGAAAATAAATAAAATCTTTAAAAAAAAAGTTTAAAAAAAAAAAAAAAAAAAGAAAAACATACATTTAATCACATGGTAACACATCACTTATCTTATATTCATACTCTGACAAGTGCCTGGAATAAAGCTTTGAACTTGGAAATAACTGAAAATGCCCTTGGTTTACAAGGAAAGAGCAGTAACAAAGTTTGTGTGTGTTATTTTACAAAAATGTTCGAAATTATGCTTATATACTCACTCAGATTACAGGCTTTGAATTAAGCGTCAAAACAAGTAAATAATTCAGCAAGCTTAGCTAATTTTGATAAAACAATGTTAACTTTGCTAGAGTAACTATTAATATCTCAAGCACGTGGATCTTGCTTCAAATCAATAATGAAGAATACTGACAACTTTTAATTGACAAAAATCTAGGTTCTGTCAAAAGTTTTGTTAAGAAACAGCAATATTCGAAAGAATCTAATGGGCATGTTAACTTTCTTTCTAAACTCTTCCCTACTACCAAACAACCGTGAAAACAGGAAAACAATGATCGATACATCAACCTTTGAAACATCAACCTTTTTCGATAATTAATATTAGTGATTTACAAAAATAAGATTTTAAGTCTGGGTTTTCTCTGGATCCAATTAAAAAAAAAAAAAGAGCTGCAGAAAGAACATTTCCCAAAATTAGTTAAAGTAAAATGGAAAAAGAAACAGCCATATATAAATTATTTGTATTCATCAAATAATACAATATTCAATATTTGTATAGTTCCATACACTTAGTAAAAATGTTTTTGAAACAAAACTGTTTTTAGAGTACTTATATGCAAGTATTTTTTTGTATATACATATCACACACACATACACACACACACACACACACACACACACAACGTTACTCAGTTACCACATAGAAAAATAAATATCTCTTGAAGTACTAGGAAAGTTTATCTCTTAAGAAACTAGAAAGTTATCTCTTATTAGAGAATGAGGATTATGTAGCCATTATATGTCCCTTTTTGTCTCAGTTGCCAGGAAGCTCACATCTAATTCAATGTTTGATACTAGTAATGACATATTGCAAGTTGCTTCTTATCATCTACCTATAAGGGCATCTGATCTTTTTTCTTTTATCTTTAGTTGGTCTTGTTTATGCTTGAGGTGCCTCATAGAACACATTTTAAAATAGTATTAATATATATTATTGCTAGGATATTTTTATAGTTGAGGACTAATATACTTTTAAAAAAATTCTCCCCCTTGATGGTTCTATTTCTTTCTACTAGATGCTGTCTCTCTCTCTCTCTTTTCCTTCATGGCTAAACTTGACAGAGTTGTCCACACTCAATGTTCACCACTTCCTTATCTTCTTTTCATGTTTCAACCTACTGTATTTCTGCCTTTCACCTTCACCATTCCACAGATACTTCTGGATTTTATATTTATCCACATAAAGTAAATATAACTACTGATCGTAAATATAAACAATAACGAGTGAGAGGAGAGTTCCTATCCAAAGTAGAATGTTTCATAACTATTTTAACGAAGATATTCTGTAAAACAACACACAGCCCTGGCCAGGTGGCTCAGTTGGTTGGAGCACTGTCCTGTGCACCAAAGTGTTGCGGGCTGGATTCCAGGTCAGGGTGCATACTTAGGCTGCAGGTTCAATTGCCAGTCGGGGTGCATGTGGGAGGCAACAGATTGATGTCTTTCTCTTTCTCTAAAATCAGTAACTATAACCTTGAGTGAGGATTAAAAAAAAAACAACATACAGTAGTCTTCCCCTTGTTTGTTGTTTTGCTTTCCATGGGTTCAGTTACCTGTGATCAACTGTGGTCCAAAATATTAAACGGAAAATCCCCAAAATAAACAATTTAGAAGTTTTAAATGCAAGTTGTCCTGAGCAGTGTGATGAAAACTCGCACCATCATGCTCCACCCCATCCAGGATGTGAATCATCCCTTTGTCCAATGCATCCACACTGTTTATATTACCTGCCCGTTAGTCATTTAGTAGCTACCCTGATTACCAGATCAACTCTTGCAGAATTTAAGTGCTTTTGTTCAAGTAACCCTTTCTGTCAGGAGGTCAACAGCAGTCTAGCCTACATCACAATAATACCTACGTTACTTAAGTCACTTTGTTTCATCACGTAGACATGTATCATCTCACAATGTCACAAGAAGGGTGAGAGTATAAGAGCAGTAAGATATTTTGAAAGACAATATTTACATAACCTTTATTACAGTAGTTACAATTGTTCTATTTTATTTTTAGTTACAGTTGTCATTCTCTTACTGCCTAATTTATAAATTAAATTTTATCATAAGTATAAATGTATAGGAAGAAACTAAGCATACATAGATAGGGTTTGGTACTATCCATAGTTTTAAACAGACACTGGGGACATTAGAATATATTCCCCACGGATAAGCAGGGGACTACTGTATTTTTTAAATGTTAAGCTGATGATTTTATACAATAATTTTTTTTTAAAGATTTTATTTATTTATTTTCAGAGAGAGAAGGGAGGGAGAAAGAGCAATGTATGGTTGCCTCTCACATGGCCCTCATTGGGGACCTGGCCCGCAACCCAGGCATGTGCCCCGACTGGGAATCGAACCGGGACCCTCTGGTTCCCAGCCTGCGCTCAATCCACTGAGCTACGCCAGCCGGGCACAATAATTTTTTTAATACAAAAAATTTTATTAATGTATTTCAGCCAAAACTGTGGATTCATGAGTAATGTGTTCTTTATACACTGTAGTGCCTAAGAAAGTCTGGTGATACAGTTGGTCACAAAGAAATTCCTCATACAATTTCTTCCTCCATTAAAATAAACAGTGATTGTAACAGATTGAGAGGCAACCAAGTACTGAGTCCTGTTCAAATAATTTTCCTGCAGCTGGGACTAGTTTATGAACATTACCAATGGAGCTGAATCGTCTACACAGGCTTAGGCAGAGTCTAACTAGAAAAAACTGCAATGATCAGAGTTTGTCTTTGGGGCTCTTTGTCTCAGGTGACCTGTTATCTTGAAGCCTAATAGTTTTGCCTAGTGCCCTTATGTTACACAGGCCAGACCCTGAAAATCTACTCTATATATAATGCACATAAATAAATTCTCTAAAAAATCCCCCAAACAAAAAACCTATAGATAATAGTTGTTGGGCACTGAATAGATGCTGTTCTAAGCACTTTACATGTATCACTCCTTTTAACATCAACAACTAAAGTCATAATAATAACAACTACCAAACGCCTTAAGAGACCACTTCTGAATAGCATCTCATTTAATCCTCTCAATAACTGAAGTAGGTAGTTGGCATCACTACATTTTAAAGACTTTGAAACTTACTTAACCAAGTAATTTGTTCAAGATTATATGACTAGGAAATACTGGGGTTATGCCTGGAGCTATACTACTTTCAATGTTTCTTTGGGGATATGTATTTAAATTTGAAATTCGAAATGAAAGGAATACATCTCCCTGTGCAGATATAGGAACCCCTTCTTGATCTTCTAGAAATTCTCTCAATTGCAACTGATGGTCATAACTTTTGTCACCTCAGACACATGTAAGAATGCCAGTGAAATTGTTCCTTTATGCCTTCACTCTTCCTCATTGCTTCCAATGAGCATTAAAAAAATTATTTGGCTCCTGCTGATATGGCTCAATGGATTGAGTGCTAGCCTGCAAACCCATAGGTCGTAGGTTCAATTCCTGATCAGGACACATGCCTGGTTTGCAGTCCAGGTCCCCAGTTAGGGGTGATCAATGTTTCTCTGTCACATCGATGTTTCTCTCCCTCTTTCTCCCTCCCCTCCCCTCTCTCTAAAAATAAATAAATAAAATATTTAAAAAAAAAAAAAGAAAGAAAAATTATTCGGAAGGAAAGAACATAGGAAAGAATGGTTATAGAGGATGAGATAAGAAAAAGTCCCAGGAAGGGATCGGAGGGTAGAAGGGAGAAAGGAAGTTTCTTATCCCTCCTACTTCATTAAATAGTCAGCTCAATACCCACAGGCATTGAGTCCACAAAGTTAAAAGGAAAGGAAAAGGGGAGGAGTACTGAGGTTGTCTGTGCTTGGTCTTTTAAATGTTATGAACATGTATTAAGTAGACTGTGTAAACAATGAACTGCTCGCACGCGATTTAGAAATCAACTGATACAACCCATTAGTAATTTAGAATCTGTAATTGTAAGTGATATACATGAAAGTTATAAATAAAAGAAATCTATAAACATGATTTCCTTCTTCTTTGTCTACATTCTCTAGAACACAAGTGGCAAACACAAGGCCCATGGGCCGAATCCAGCCCTCTACCTTGTTTTACTCAGCTCAGCACCTTGTTTCAACCTGGTGGCAATGCAGAGCTCCTTGCCCCTAGTTAAGGAGTAGTTACATTTATACAGTCCTAAAATTACATTTGGCCCTTTGAAGGCAACTGCAAGGCTGATGTGGCCCCTGGTGAAAATGAGTTTGACATCTCTGCTCTAGAACTTGATTATCTTTGTAAATCAAGAAATACAGCCCAGGCTGGTATAGCTCAGAGGATTGAGCGCGGGCTGGGAACCAGAGGGGCCCGGTTCAATTCCCAGTCAGGGCACATGCCTGGGTTGCAGGCCAGGTCCCCGTGAGGGCCATGTGAGAGGCAACCATACATTGCTGTTTCTCTCCCTCTCTGTCTCCCTCCCTTCTCCTCTCTCTAAAAATAAATAAAAATAAAATCTTAAAAAAAAAGAAATATGAACTTCTAAAAACTCACCAAGTTGTTGGAGCTTCATCATCTCCCATTTCACCTTCTTCTACATCCATTCCTTCTTCTCTATCTTCAGTGTGCTAAATTAAAAAAAAAAAAAGTGCAGTCTGTCATGAAGCATTTGTCAGGCAGAAGGTAAATGCTGGAATAATGTCATTCAAACACTGCTAGACAATCATTAGTAGAGAAGGCTAGTCATAGTAACTATATACCTATAGTTAATCTTTAAGGCAATGGGAATTATATGTGACAGGGAGCTGAGAACTCAAGACCGGTATGACAATGATACAGGACAATTATGAAGACAATGTGAAAGGTTTTAAACCAGTATTTCTCCAAGCATAGTCAGCAGATTCTCTCTGGGAATAAAGGGTCTATAGCAAGATACGTGGAAACATATACAATGATCTTTTAGGAACTGAGAA
Organism: Micronycteris hirsuta; assembly: GCA_004026765.1. Lineage (NCBI taxonomy): Eukaryota > Metazoa > Chordata > Mammalia > Chiroptera > Phyllostomidae > Micronycteris > Micronycteris hirsuta. The sequence continues at coordinate 34,456 of PVJI01015823.1, forward strand.
AATCAATAGTGTTTTAAGGACTCTAAGAACTGCAGTAAATAAAGTGAATTTAAGTAGGATTTAATCTCCAACTTCAATTTCACCATGGAAATCCTCCCTGATCTCCACACAGAACAATTATTAGCTGGGAACAAGTTAGGATATGCTGGGATGCTGGATGTCCAGCTCTACATTGAACAGTTCAAAATAATTTACATGGAATAGTCCGAGAAGTACTTAAAACATACATAAAGATGAAGGACAAGATTTTGAAAAACCTTAAGGAAAGTCAACATTTTTTCCAAATTGATAATGATTTCATACTTTAAGGAATAAGTTACTTAAATAGTTTGATTAATCTATAGTGAGACATTAGTTTTACCTAGTTAATAACTTTTAAAACTTTATAACTTGGTCCTAAATGAAAAGTAGGTGCTGAATATTCAGGAACTTTGCAACTCTGGATGGTCTTCTGGACACATAATCTTTAAAAAAATCAGTGGGCAAATAACTGGCTCACTATTTGGGAAAAAAAAAAATAACTCAATTTATTCTGAACTACAATAGTTCTGATGGGTTAGAGTTAAAGGAGCCTCTGGCTGGTGTGACTCTGTGGATTGAGTCTCAGCCTGTGAACCAAAGGGTCGCTGGTTCAATTCCCAATCTAGGGCACCCGCCTGGGTTGTAGGCCAGGTCCCCAATAGGCGGTGCATGAGAGGCAACCAAACATTGATGTTTCTCTCTCTCTTCCTCCCTTCCTTTCCCTCTCTAAAATAAATAAGTAAAATCTTAAAAAAAAAAAAAGAGATAAAGGAAAAAACAAAACCATAAATGCACCAGAAGAAAACAAAACGGTTGTTATAATCTTGTGAAACAGAAGCCTTAAGCATGACATAAGGTCAGAAACAATAAAAGATCAAATGTTAATCTTATATCTAAACATAAAAATTCTATACAACAAAGGCACCATAAAGTTACAAGAAAAAGTATAAACTAAGAAAAAATGTATCAATATATGGTATGAAATAAATTAATACTCTATATGAAATAATGATAATTTCTATACATCACAAGAAAACATTTCACAGAAAACTGAACAAATGGCATTAATAGACAATTCTTTTCCTCACTGCTTCAAATCAGCACAGAAGAAAAATAAATTCCAATAAACACATAGTAAGTTCCCTGACTTCATTAACAACCAAAGAAACCAAGTTAAAGCAAAGATGACTTACTTTTCCACTTAAGTATCAATTAAGCAAAGATTTTTAAAAGTTAATCATTCCCAGGGTTGCTATGAGGTTGTGTGAAAATGGGGAGGCATTCTCTATGCGCCAGTGGTGGTACTATAAAAGGGCATAACCTTTTTGAGAAGTAACTAGGCAACAGCCATCAAAATCTGATATATGCATATATTTTGACATAGCAATTTCACTTATCAAAATTTATCCTAGAGATACCTGCATAATATAGCAATGATATACACAATATCATTCACTATAATGCTGTTAACAATTTTTCACTATTAGACATTATCTAAATGCCCACTGACAGGGGACTGTAATATATCAAAAGATTTATCATGAGGCATGAACACTGAGCCACATCTAAAATGCATCCATTTTTACTGCTAAAAGAAGAAAGTAAATTTCAGAACAGTACTGCATGACCTAATTTTTGGAATAAAACGACACATACACAAAAAGTCTTGATAGAGAATGTTAAGAGTGGTTATCTTTGGGGCCTTGGATTATAGGGTAGCTATACTTTCTATTTTAAATATTTTTACTTTGTTTGCATTTTTAAGAGAATGTATATTATTTCTACAAACTGGAAATACAGGTTTTAAAATTTTTGATGACTTAAGTCACATAAGTTACCTCAATAACAAACATATAAACATGTTCTGTTAGATTTCATTATCAGCCTCACCTTCTGACCCAACGTGCTTTCCTGCTCATTGGTATTGAAAACAGTGACATTTTCCAGATTAAACTGACTCTGCAAGTTAAGACCTATAAAAAAAAAAAAAAAAAAAGATTTCAAAGCAAATCCACCAAACACCTAAACTTGTTTAAGAATTTAATGTTGTTGTCATATAAAATAATAAATCCATAATTAAACAAATGATCAAGTTAGAAATAACACCACACTTGGATTTTCAAATCTTTCTAACACTCATTTCTTTCCTTGATCTGTGTGGCTTCGTTGGCTGGGCGTCCTCTGGCAAAGTGGAAGGTCACTGGTTAGAATCCTGGTTAGGGCACATGTTTGGGTTACCAGCCAGTCTCCAACTGAGGCACATCAAGAGGCAACCCAATCGATGTTTCTCTCATATACTGATGTTTTTCTCCCTCTCGTTCTCCCTCCCTTCCCCTTTCTCTAAAAATAAGTAAATAAAATCTTTTAAAAAATAAAATGAAAATAAAATTCATTTCTTAAACGCGCCTTTAGAGTACATGGAATTCTACATAGAATATAGTTGATCTTAATTATTCAAGAATATTTTCAAACAATTGATATAATGCAGTATGTAGTAATTTATAATTTTGCTGAATCACCAATAAAAACTGTATCATCAAGAGGTGAGAGTGTGTAACAATGTTTATGGGAACTATATTGTCATTAGTGAGAGCCAGCTTTCTCACCATCAGAAAAAGAAGTTATAAATAAGCAGGTCTACTGGTGCTAAATACACTCAGAATATTAGTATGATCTCACGGTTTTTCCTATGGATTATTTAAAAATATAGAGAGAAATGGTGTGATACTGTGATTTATAAGAAATATATACATTTATCATTCAGATGACCAAAATGTATGTCTCAGATATATTCGGCCTTCATCCACAGTTCCTGGTCTTACAGCTCCCAAACCCTTTGCGATTTCCTAAGCCACGAGAGCAACAGTGAGTGGTGCCTCTTGTTATGTTAAAAGGGTAACTTTTGGACCCTACCCAAGAGTGGGGGTTGTTTGTCAGTAGAGCTAACCAGATGGTTAGAAGACTGGAACTTTGAGTCCTACACCCTGATTCCTGGGGAGGGGAGAATGGCCTGACACTGGACCAGTTGCTAACAGCCAACGACTCAGTCAGTCATGACGATGTAATGAGGCCCTCATAAAACCCCCAAAAGGAAAGCTCACTGCCCACTTTTTTGGAGCTTCCAAGTTGGGGAGCCAGAGTGCTTCCACGGGGTACCATGCTGAGCACCAAGCTCCAAGAGGACAGAGCACCTATGTTCGAGACTTCACCCTATGTTATTTCTTCATCTGGTTGTTGATTTATATTCTTTAATATCCTCTGTAATAAATTAATAATCTAGTAAGTAAATGGGTTTTCCTGAATTCTGTGAGTCATTATCGCAAATTAATTGAACCCAAGGAGCAGGGCGTGGAGAATCTCTAATTTATAGCCAGTTGGTGAGAGGCACAGGTAAAAACCTCGGCTTGCAACTGCCACTGAAGTAGAAGGTGGTCTTGTGGGACTGAGTCCTTTACCTGTGGAACCTGATGTTACCTCTATGTACGTACACAGTGTCAGAACTGAGTTAAATTCAAATGTTTGCTGGTGTGGGGCAGTCACTGCCCCTCACCCCCACCCCAGTGGTGGAACTGGGTCCAGGGACCTCTTTCAGATAGATACAGAAATAAATACAGATGTATATGTATGTGTATATGTATATATATATATATGGGCTTGTATACATACATATCTTTCCTAGCTCTGTCCACTGAGAGGGCCTAGAAGCAGTGACATTCCAGCACCAGTGAGCATATTAGCATATTTTGGCTTCTAAGTATCATTCTGAAATGCAAGAAATCAGGTTCTTTGGAGAAGTGGGTGATACCAGAACTGGGGCAGGGAAAATACAAGACGAGCCCAGACCATCTTTTTATACCAGGGAAACTTGAAAGAATTACCAATGAGCAAAACCAGAACAACTTGAGTAACAAAGTAAATAACGATACTATGGGATTATAATCCAAATAATAAAATAAATACTCATGAGTTCACAATGAAATAGATGACTGAATTAATAAGTAAGCAAGAAGACACAACTCTTTCTTAAAGAAGAAACCCAATTACTAAATGTAGAAGGAATGAAAGAAACAGAAAATCACCACCAGGACAACCTAGTAACAATCAATGTAGGCAAGAGCAACTGATGAATATGTACAACTGAACGAAAGGTCTATGAAAAAAAAGGTTATCTGCATAGCTTTAAAGTATCTTCCCTCTAAATATTAATTACAAATGGAAAAATTGTGACTTTGCAGCAGAGAAATACGGAATCAAGGACAACATCACTAGTAATAAGACACATAAACATCGTGTTGAAATGCTACACTAAGAAGGGCACATCACCTCTGTGGTTTTCTTTCCCGAAATCCATAATCTTAACCTAATTATGGAAAAATATTGGAAAACCTAAATTGAAGGGCATTCTACAAAATATTTGAGCAGTGGTCTTCAAAAGTGTCAAGGTCATGAAAAATATAAGCAAAGACTGAGCAACTCTCACAGTGGGGAGATTAAAACAACATGACAAATAAATACAATGTGGGATCCTGGATTAGATCCGTAGAGAGAAAAAAGAAAGTAATGATAAATTGGTAAAATCCAAATAAACTCTGCAGTTAACAGTCCAGTGTCAATGTTGACTTCTCAAGTCTTGATAATGGTGCCATGGTTATGTAAGAGGTTAACATTAGGTGAAGGTGATCCAGGTACTCTCTATACTATCTTTGCAACTCTTCAAGTCTAACATTATTTCAAAACAGGAAGTTAAAAAAAAAAGTATGCTAGATCAAGTAAGCTTGTTAATCAGCCTGGCTGACCATTTAGCTATGACTACTTAAAATACTTTTGTCTATTCTTTAGTTACTACTTAACATAGCACATGCCATAATTCTCTTTAAGTCAAAAATTTCAGTCATACTTTACTATATTTAATGGGTAAATTAGATGCTAAAATGGCCTTCTGAAGGTCTTGGAATATACCCTAGGTGAATCTCAAGTATCTGCAAATGTAAAAAAGAAAAAAGAAAAGGTACTATAAGAAAATATCCTGAAATCCCAGCCTAGCTTATGTTAGGGTGGTAGGACTGACTTTGAATAGCGTTTTTTCTTCACTTTCCAATTTTCTGTAAGAATGTTGTGTTACTTTTATAGTTTAAAAATAAATTTAAAAATATAATTTATTAAAACATGTAGTGTAAAGCAACCTTTAGCAATGTATTGTTAGTCTTTCAAATAGTTAATAAGAAAATGAAAAAAGTGGTTTCTCTTTATCTTGCCAATTTGGAAATACAATACATTAAAAAAGAGATCTAATTTTTTAAATGATGAGAGTGGAGGCTGGAGATAACCAAGAAGTGTGGCAGTGATTTCCACACGCGTGTAAACACGCAGTCCTGAGAATTTACACGTTTTGAGCACAGCTCCGTGTGATTCCTGTGTGAGCAAGTGTGGATCATGTCTGTGGGATGGGAATTCTCTAATAGGAATTTGGCAAAGGTGTATCTTAAAAAATTCTGGCTTGCTGATCTCTGAATATTGCTTTAACCTGGT
>PVJI01015824.1:0-40146 GCA_004026765.1 Micronycteris hirsuta
GCCGACCTTTGCCTGTCTCCTCAAGCACCAGAGACCCACCCTCTCCTTCCTCAGTGGGGGATCTCGCCTCCCACTTCTGGAGAAAGCAGAGCCCCTCCGGGGGGAGTTCTCAAATTCCAGTCCCCTTCAACCTATCAACTTATCCTTAGAAACGCCTCAAGCCCTTTGTGAAATGAGGCAGTGTAAAATAAACAAATGCATGAAGTCAATGCGTTTATAACTTTATTCATCCTCACCCTCTTTCCTCTCGTCCGAAGGTGAAGCATGCCTTCTGTTCCAAACTAATTCTTCCACCTGGGCCCTGGTCTAACCCCCTCAGGCCTCCTCTGGGACCCGACCCTTATCCCCGTCTCTCCTCTGTATTTTTGTCCCCTTCCTCAGCAATAGTTACTTTCCCTCAGCCTATGAACATGCTCAAGTTTCTCTGAAAACAGCACTCCCTACAGTTCCCCCATCTTTAGCTACCACCTCATTCCTAGTTTTCTCCAGCCTGGCCTCTTGAAAGAATCGTCTGCACCCCCTCCCCTGCCTTTCAGCAACCGCAGCAATCTGGCTCTGCTCCCCACCACCCCACTGCACTCTCTAATAATCTCCTAATTGCCAATTAAAGATACTGCTAATACACAGTTGCTGCTGCAGAAAAACAAAATATGGAGAAACATTAAAAGGAAATTTGAAATATTCATGATTCCACCGCCTTGAGAGAACTATTGTTAATACTTGGTTTATATTCTTACAGACCTTTTTTACATATTATACCTGCTCGCACGCACACACGCACAGACACACATGGGGGAAGAGGGGAAGGAGAAAGGGGAGAGGGAGAGGGAGAGGGGAATATTTTCTAAAGATAGAAATGAGTTCACTCTCTAAATCATTGCTTCTCAAAGCACATGTGTCTTAGCATAGGTTCTTCCAAGGGCTGACCTTGAGATAAGGACTGGAGTGAAAATAGTTTATTTGGGAAGCATAAGCAACATTACTAGGGGAGTGGGGAAGTGACACAAGGGGGAGGAGGCAGCCCCTCCCCCCCGCCCCATAAGGCTGCACTATTAAGCCCGCTGGCACAGAGGGTACCTGGAGATTTATCCTGCAGGGAAATTCTAGAAAATGGTGCAAAACACACGCCTCAGAATGATCGCACCCGAAGGGCAAGGGAGCTGAGCGTTCATACACCATCCCTGAATGTTGAGGCTGTTCCGCAGCCCTTGTGACCTGTGACCTGTGCAGTCACATTGCTGCAGTTCTGGGGGAAAGCCCCCTCAGCCACGATGCAGATGCTGGAGGCTGGAAGTACCAGGAGCACATGACTGGCCTGAGGGATTAGGCCAGGGCAGCGGCAGTGTGAGGTACAGTGCATCCCTGGCCACCGCTCAGGCCAATATGAACGTCGCTCTAAGTTTCATGTCCTGCTACTGCTTCCTCGAGGTGGTGGCCAGTCACAGTTTATTTTTAATAGAAGAGGAAAAAGACAATAGGAGGGGCAGAGGAACAAGCTACAGACCTCACAGCTGTAGGTGGTCCTGAGGCTCACCCTCTCTTCTCTACACCCATTCTAGATGCCCCTCGCCTGGGCCAGCTGGTGTCACTTACCCCTGCCAGTTCAGAGCCTCTTTCCCTTGCCTCCTGGTCTATTCACATGAAGAGCTCACAATTGTCAAGGGACACACATAATTTTAACTTTAGTAAAACCATTGCTGTGTCCTCCGGTAGAAGTATTTTCCCCCTACCCTCCAGGAACGAGTCTCTCTAGTACAACAGAGCCTAAAGCTTTGGGGATAAACAGCATAAATTTACCAAGTGAGTCATTGGGAATAAAAGTGAGAGGAACTACTTCTCTGGCTCCCAGATCTGTGTATTTTCCTGATCATGGATACAGTACGCATATAATGACTATTTGCTTAAGGTATATAAATATATCTTAAGGAGAGCACCCCAACCTTATCTTTGAGTTGATGTCTTAGTTACACCTCCAAGTGATTAGTACAACATTTTCTCAGGATGGCAGCTTTCAGTTGGTATGATATATAGTAGGACCGGTGGATAATATGGTTACGCAGCCATTGTCTCCATGGTCATGTCATGGGAGAATCCCATGATAATAAATTAGCTTCTCTGGGAGTCCTCCGAGAGCAATGCTGGCTGAGACAGTGTAGGCTGAGAAGGCCATCCCATATCAACCCCACGATCTCATGGAGGAATCGTGGTCCCTCTAGGATGGTTGGGTTCATTGTAATCAACCTGTCACCACGTGCCTGGGTGCTCTCCTCGAGGGATGGTACCATGTCAATTGCTCAGCATCAGTCTTTGCTTTGATAGACTGGGCACTTATTGTAGTAATACCTAGGTCGCCTTGGATGAGAGGGAGCCCTGCTGTTGGACCATGCATGGCTTCCATCCATGGCTACTCGGTTCACTGGCCCTTTGTGCATGCTTTGAGGAGGCTGAGGTAAGAGGATGGCTCATTTCAATTGAATGAATCATCCTATCTACCTAGTTGTTCAGTGCCTTCTCTGCAATGGGAACTCTCTGGTAACTATTGAAATGAGACAGAGATCCATACATTTTATATCTTCTCTCTGAGGTCAATCAACAAGCGTCTTCTCCAGACTTCCTTAACTCTAATTTGTCAGTCCTGCCTTTGCAAGTTCCTGATTAACCAGCCAGGCCATTCACACTGCCCAGGAGCCTTCCTTAGGCCACTTCTCCTTTTGAACCAAGTTGAGGACTTCACGCACTGCCTGCAGCTCCACCTCCTGGGAGAATTTCCCCTTTCCACTCTCATGCAGGGCACTCCTATTGTGCTAACCTATCCGTAAACCAGGCCCAGGCTTTTTCCTCTTCGGCAGCTGGTCGTTAGGAATCCCCCGTGAGCTCACAGGTGTGAGCTGAGGGCGAGGCTCCAGTGCAAACTGGGTGACAACACGGGGCCTGGCCCACTTGTGTAATTTATTTGTGACCTCTGCTTCTGTTCAGGCCTGATCTTGAAGGTCTCTCTTCCATCCTGTTGCATCTGTCTCACTTTATGACTCGGTGGATCTGATAGGACACAGCTAGCTTATAATGGAAAGCTTGTCACATGGTCAGTTGATTTCCTGTGGTCAATTACTCAATCTCTGTTAGAACCCAGTAGCTTACCAGGTGCTGGTTTTCAAACATTAAATACCTTCCTGTTGGAGAACGCATGTCCTGGCTACAGAATTCTAGAGGTCTGCATCAAAACCCCCCTGTTGGGGCTTGCCAAAGATTCCATGTGCATCCTCGCCTGCTGTGAATACTTCTCTCACCACGGCATCATTGGATTGGAGCAGATTCCGCCCATGAAATATGTGCTGTCTCCGAAATCCAGAGCTCTGCTGAGTGCCTCTTTCTCGTTGGTAAGAGACACAAGATACAATTACTTGCCCATTACTTTGGAGGGAGACGTCTTATTTCTTAGAGCATGTCCTTAAAACTTTTATTGTCGTGTCAGATTCCAGAGTCTTTCTATCTCCCACCCGCTTGTGTGTGCGTCTGAAAGGGCATCCAGAGTACTTGCCACTTCCTCTTCCCCAGGTCTGGTTAACATGGTATCACCAAGAAAGTATACTTCAAAACCTGTGTGAGGTTCTAAGGGATGGCAGGTACATAGGAAATTAACGTAGCTCTGGGGATAGCCCATGAACAAATACGGCTGTTCGTTCCAGGTGAATGCAAACTGCTTCTGATCATCCTTCCTGAAAGTGACTCGGGGAGGGGTGGGGGGGATGGCAAATGCATTTGCTAGAACAATGGCTACATACTAAGTTCCAGAGGTTCTCTTGGTCTGTTTTAGTAAAGATACCACATCTGGCGCAGAAACTGCAGTTGAGGTTACTACTTGGTTGTTCATAGCAGCACATCATCACCTACAATGACCTACCTTTTGAAAATAAAATTTAAGTTTTGCAGTGGCCAGTCTGGTGAATTGAATGAGCATAGCATGGGTACCACCACTCCTGCACTTTTTAAGTCTTTAAGGGCGGCGATGACCTTCGCCACTCACCACAGATTGCAGTATTTCTTCTAACTTACTCTCGTGGGGTGTGCGTGCACAATTTCAGATGCTTCCACGTGACTTTCCTGCCTTTATGGATCTTTCCGTGTAGATTAAGAAACCAATGTGAGGTTTCTATCAGCTGTCAAGTTTATTCATCCCAATTACGTATTTAGAGATGGAGAAAGGATCGCAAGAGGGTCTGAAGACCCAAAGGATCCACTGTGAGGTGGGCTTTGACCAAGACTCTCTCATCTTGTCTCAGTATGTTCCTATTTTTACAGGAGAGATCACAGTGACATTTTATAAAAAAGATTTTATTTATTTGTTTTAGAGAGATGGGAAGGAAGGGAGAAAAGAGAGGGAGAGAAACACCGATGTGCAAGAGATGCATCAACTGGTTGCCTCGCGCACGCCCCCACTCGGGGACCTGGCCTGCAACCCAGGCCTGTGCTCAGGCACGCACACAGGGGAGTTGAACCTGTGGCATTTTGGTTTGCGGGCCAGCGCTCAATCCACTCAGCCACACCAGCCAGGACTATAATGGCATTTTGGATGCCTAGACATTAATGTCAGCCCAGACCCTGAATCCAAAAAAACATAGAAACATTTGGATATTCTTCACTTCCCAGTGTGCAGTTCCTTTGGGGAAAGAGTAAGAGAATTGATTCTGCATATACTTAGCACAGTCTTTCCTTCACACAACGGGCTCTGGGCCCAAGGACTAGCTTAAGCATGGAAAATAGGTGAGGGATAGTGATTTTTCCATTGTGATGGCTTGCTGAGCCTTCAGACCTCGTGCTCTTGATTTGTTTTGATTATATTGGTCGATAATACCGTTGTTGGCTGCCTATCGATTCCACCCTTAGGAACTCCAAGGTCTGCTAGCTATTCCTCAGGTCCCTGTGGGTAAGGGCTGTTTGGTTGGCTTTCCATCCACCTTCCTCTGATGGTTAAGTGCTGCCACCTGGCCTCTGCTGTTCTGGAATTCTATTGTCACCATGAACAAACACCAGGGAGTCCAGTCCCACAGCCACCTTCCCTAGTACCCCTAGCAAGGACAGCCACTAAACCTGTTGTGGCAACCACTTCACAATATATGTAAGTCAAGTCACTATGCTGTACACCTGAAGCTTCCACAGTGCGGCATGTCAGTTATATCTCAATAAAACTTGGGGGGGGGGACCCAAAAAGTAAATACATAAAATTGAAGCAAGTATCTCATAACTCACTCCAAGACGGTATTTTTTTTTTTTCAGATTTATGCTTTACTTTGACAATAAAGAATAACCTGTAGGGTTCTCTATGAAATGTAAATTCAACTGTAAGCCTTGCTTCTCTAGGCAGGGAGAATCCTGGTATCATAATAGAGATTTAGGATGGGATTTAATTTATTGCATTCTTTTTATTCATATTCTCAATGAATAAAAATAGTTTTAAAAAAAGGTGGGGGGAGCTCCCTTCTAGTTCCTAGATGGAATGCTGCCTGATTCAATGACTAGCTTAATAAAGCCAATTAGGTCTTCAAATGTTAAAAAATGGTTTTAAAAAATAAATGCTTCTTAAGGTTTTTAATATCCAATTGAAAAAAGAAAACAAACAAAAAAAGAAAGGAAAGTACAGCCACTGCTGAGCTGCTCCGTGATCCCGGTGCCCCCTTCACAGGCTCATCTCGTACCGCTCCGGTGAAGGGAGCATCGAGGGAACACGCCCGGCTGGAGGCTCCTCCGGTTTGAGGTAATACATTTCCTCCAGTGGGCCCACGGCTCTGAACCTGCTGATTGCTTCCTGTAGTGCTAGCAGCAGTTCATGCATTTCTACCTCGTGCATTGTAGCCATTCTCTCCATTCGTTACTTTCTCTTAGCGCCAAAGTCACCCCTCCCTACGCTGTTGTCTAATGCTAGAGCCAGGACTCAGAAAAATTACCTTTTATCATTGCTCCTGCCACCAAGGAGTGCCAGGGATGCAGGCTGGCAGGCTGAAGCAGGGAGGAGGGGCTCACTTCTCCCCGTGGGCTTGCCGTTCCTGCCAGCAACGCCCTGGCAAAACTTCTTCACCCTGAGCAGCAGCTGAGTCTGGTTTGCAGTTTTCCCAACGCTTTGGTGCCCTTCCCCAGAGATCTGAGTTTTAGTTTCTTGGAATCCCTCCTCTACGCTTTTCAATTTTGGTCATTCCACCCTCTTACCTTGTTTCACCGCCCTGGCCATAGCACCTGGTCCTGCAATGGTTACCTTTGCAAAAACTTAGTGCTTTTTGTTTTTAACCTTTCCATTACCTAGTTCATAATGGTGTATCTACTTAACGATATAGTACATTAGATCTTGTTTAAATTAGTACTATGGTTTCTGTCTCCTGATTGAACCCTGATCATCATTTTTTCTTCAAGTTTCAAGGAGCCATCCGAGCTCCAAGTTCTCTTGCCAGGAGGTAAAATCCAGAGATCCACACCAGGAGAGTGCCTCACTAACAAGGAACCCCTCTCTAGTCCAGCCTCCTGACTCACCTCCCTCATACCCATTCCCGGGGATGCTGTCCAGCTTTCTGTTGGAAGCTGTTGGCCAGATCCTGCAGTTCTTTCTGTGAAAATCCCATTTCTCTAAGCAGAGATAGTACTTCCTCAGTGGGGCCGTGCTGAGACCTGACCGTAGTGATTGGCCTAGAAGTCTCAAGAGGAAGCAGGAGCAGGTCTTAAAGAGGGCAAGTGTCCTCTTGCAAGGTGTCTGCCTAAGGGGCGGGCTCTGCATGGTCTCTAGGCAAGGAGGGGGAGCCTATCACATTCTAGGAAAGGGGCATGGAACACTTTTGCCACTCTCATCACTGGGTCCTGGAGGAGGTGTTCAGGCTGCAGGGGATTAGGAGGTTTTCCAATGCTGTTGCAGAGGTTTTCTGTCTTCACGCCACGCCCTGGATTAGGAGTTGGCTAGTCTGAGCATGTCATTGTCCTCTGTCACCACATCGATAATCCTGAACAACCAACAAACTCTGCAAGTTCTTTTATTGCCGTTGTCTATACCTCTCTCAAGTGTTACAGACACCGTGTGAACCACGAAACCCCCTAACACTCATATGCTAGCCCCCAGTTCCCCATAGGAGAGAGTTCGTACAGTGGGGCTGCCGCAGCAGGTCAAGGACACCAGCAGTGGGGTCTTGTTGCCATTGACACGCAAGCGGTTCGGTCCTGGAATTCTGGCCTCAGGATCTGCTTCCTAACACCACTTCTGGGCAAACTGTCTTAGAAGCAGATTCTGAGACAAGGGCTTGAGTTCAGCTAGCTTATTTGGGAAGCATTAGTTACACTGGTAAAGAAGTGGGAAATGGTAAAAGAAAGACAGGCCGCCAAGAAGAGTGCACTATTAAGCCAGCAAAGCTTAATCCAGAAGGGAAACTGTCAGAATGGGTGCCCAACACATGACTCGGAGATAAGCATGTGAAAGATGAGGGGGTGGGGTGTTTATATGCCGACCGAGAGTCACTGGTTAGGGGCGATGCCAGCAGTTGGCAGGCAAGTTCAAGGATATGGGTGAGGAGCTGATAGCATCTGCAGCCAATTCCATCTGTATCTGAGTCACCCGATTACTTGCTTAAAAGGCAGATTTCTCACTGGGGGAAACTGCAACTTCCTAAGAATCTATCATTATTTTTAAATTAAAAGTTTAAAAAATAGAATGACCAAGGACACCGGAGGTATAAAGATGCCGTTAACATCTGTGTGCATACACACACGCAGACAGACTTAACGTAGGTTCTTGGGTTTACTTTCAGTAAGTATGGGGTACTACAGCAAGGACAATAGCTCCTCTCATCTCCTACTCTAAGCAAATATAAATAAGGATAAAATATAACAAATATATTTTTAATATATAGCTGAGCTCAGAACCCGTAGGTAGAAAAGAGTCACCGGGAGCAGCGGGGACCACAGGTGGAATTCGCATGGGTGTGAGGAGGAAGTTTGCAGTAACAATGCAATGGTGATGGTGCTGGTTGGGGGGAATCTTAGCCGAGACGCTGAAGTAGGACTTGTCCTGGAACTTGTTAAAGTCATAGAGCTTTCTGTGAAACTACCCGTGGCACTCCTCCACAGTCGAGGGCACGTGGGACTTCTGCAGAAAACAACTCCCACTAGTAAAAACATGACAAAGTATGGGAAGAAAACGACTTGTAAGAGATAAAGTCAGAAACAACTTGCTTACTTCAAAAGCTGTGTTAGTTGGGTCCCCTGGAAGGTAAGTGTGGGGACGGAGCAGGAGTACAGGGGGTTACTCAGGGTGACAAGACAGGGCGGGAGAGCCTCGGGTCTGAGGCAGGTCGGACGAAGCCGTGGCGAACCCAGAGAAGTATAGCAAATACCGCCCGTTAGAACAGTCTCGTGTTGAGCAGCCCTTGCAAGGCTCCAATACCCATTCATGGCCCGTCGTTGCTTAGGGATTGACAGGGAGGAGCGCGGCCTCCACCGGAATGCTGGAGCGGATCCCAGAGGCACTAACACAGCTGGTGGTTGTCAGCTAACTGCACTCCCGTGGCTGAATGGCAACCTTTTTTTAAAAATTAAACGGAGATCTGAGTTGCACATATGCCAAAAATTAGTATAGAACGATATCAAAGACTTTAATGTAATGATTTTAAAGGAGATAAAATTAGGAATAGAAGGCATAAGGCAAGGAGAAGCACTTATGAAGAAAGAACCAAGTAGAAAGAGTAGAAATGAACTATTAAAAACCCAGTAGATGTTTTGAAAAGTAGACGAGACCCAGGCAGGAGAGAGAATTATTAAGCTCAAAGTGATCTGAAGAAACCACCCAGAATGCAAAACGCACAGGCGCGCGAAGACTACACTGATGGACGGCACAGACCACTAGTGGAATGGTGGGCTCTGCGGCCACACCCCTGCGGTTAAATTGCAGCTCTGCTTCTTCCTAGGTGCAAGGCCTCAGGCGCGGTTTTAAACCTCTTTGTGCCTCAGTTTCCTCATCTATAAAATGGAGATCCTACCTTGTGATGTCGCTGTTGGGGTCAAAGGAGTTAACAGTTCTCATCGATGAGTTATAATTCTTACGGCACACAGGAAGAGCTCAGTAAATATTAGGCAGTATTGTAGTGGAAAAGAAAATATCAAAGATAAATTAAAAATTGTTAAGGAGAAAATCAGAAGTTCCAACAGTAACAGTGGTTCCAGAAAGAGAAAATACAGAAGCAGTAGCATTTGAAGAAGTAGTGGTAGAGAATTTTCTATAAATAAAGGAAAGTGAGGCCCTGAAATGAAAAAGTACCTTGAGTTCTGAGTAGGATAAAAAATTTCCATTCCTAGCCATGTTGTAGAGAAATTAAAAAACAATGAAGATAAATAAAAAAAAAATTGAAAAGCTACCAGAGAGGAAACAGATTATCCACAAATGAATGACATTTTGCCTAGAGCCAGTTTCTCGGAAGCAACAACAGCTGCCAAAGGAATAATAGCTGATGAGAAAAACAATTAGAATCCTACAATGAGCTAACCAACATTTAAGGGTGAGTGTAAAATAAAGGAATTTCAGATACATACAGACAGAGATAAGGCAAACTTATCTCAGATTTTTTGCACAAAGAATGTATGAAGGATGAAACAGCAAGAACAAGATTTACTTTCCTACCTGGAACAGCTAAAAATGGGACGAAATATACAAAAACAGTGGTGCCTAAGGCGCTGGGCATCAGGCAACAAATTGCAGTGATCTCTGAGTGATGGGAAATGAACAAGGTGAGCCCCAGCTTACCAGCCAGAGAAGGTTTCCAGGTCTTGGGGAAGGCAAGGGGAGCCCAGGCAGACACTAGAGATCTTTCTGAGATAACACAACAATGCTGGGAGTGCAAGCAGAGGACAGAAGTTGGAGAGCTTGCAGGACAGAATACCAGTGAGGGGACGGCTACACAGGACTGAGTGCTGATCGACGCATGCACGTGAGGAAACGATCCAAGGCTGGGGAAGAATCTCTCAAAAGTATTAAAGTGAAAACTTCTCAGAGTTCCCAGAGAGCCAGGAATAGTGCCATTCCAACCAGCTAGAATGAAAAATAGAATTCTTGGGGCATGGAGTACTCACATGGATTTTGCCTCTGTAATGGGGAAAATTATTTTCAGGCTGAATGTTATTCTGACCCTGCCAAAATATTTTAAAAGCAAGACCTGAAAGAAAATGATTTTCAAGTAACTTAACCATATCCACAACCATATTCTTCCTCTAAAGAATATTTAGAGGAATACAAAAATTATCCAGCACCCAACAAGTTAAAATTCACAGCATCCAATAAAAAATTACCAGGCATATAAGTAAAGAAGCAGGAAAATAGTACTTACAAAGAAGAGAAAAATTAGTCAATCAAAACTAATCCAGAAATGATACATAATGGAATCAGGAGACTTATCAAAACACCTATCATCACTAAATTCTGTATGTTCAAGAAGCTCATAGAAAGATTAAACATGTTAAGTATGGTCATGGAAGACATTAAAAAAGACCCAAATAAAACTTCTAGAGATAAAAGTTACAATGTTTGAGCCCTGATCAGTGTGGCTCAGTTGGTTGGGCATCATCCCACAAAGGGAAAGGTCACTGGTTCAATTCCTGGTTGGGGCACATACCTGGTTGCCGGTTCCATCCCCGGACAGGGTGTGTGAGAGAAGCAAGCAGCTAATATTTCTCCTTCAGATTAATGTTCCTCTCCCTCGCTTTCTCCCTCTCTTCCCTCTCTTTAAAAATATAAATAAATAAAATCTTTTGTAAAAGTTACAATGTTTGAAATAAAAAAATACTGGATGGAATTAATGGCAGTTTTGACATTGCAGAAGAAAAGATCTGTGAACTTGAAGACAGACAGAGCAATAGAACCATCCGAAATAAAGCACTGGGAAAAAGTGCCCAAAACAAATGAAAAGGGCATCAGTGAGCCATAGGGTAACTTAACGCAGCCTAATCTATGTGTGTTTGAAGTCCCTGAAGGAGAGAAGAGACAAAGGAACAGAAAGAAATTTGAAAAAGATTTCCAAATCTGATGAAATGCATTGTTGTGAGATTATAACATAAATAGAATCAAAATATATGACAACGATAGTACAAGGACCAGAAAGGGCGAAGTGAAATTATACTCTGTGTAAAGTGGAATAATGTCATTTGAAGGCAGACTGTAGTCAGTTAGAGATGTGTACTATGAGTGCTACAGTAACTACTAAAATAGCACAATAAATTGTTATAACAAGGGGACAAACAAACCGAATAGCCATACTTAAACCCGATCATATTAATAGTCACATTAAATATAAAAGGCCTAACTACCCCAATAAAAAAGCAGAGATCATCAGTTTGAATGAAAAAGCAAGGCACTACTTTGTGTTGCCTATAAGAAACTCACTTTAAATGTTAGGATCCAGATTAAAAGTAAAAAGGTGGAAAAAATATACAGGCATACCTCATTTTGTGGTGCTTCGCAGATAATGCCTTTTTTTGTTTGTTTTGTTTTTTACAAGTTGAAGATTTGTGGCAACCCTGCATTGAGCAGGGCTATCAGTGGCATTTGCTCACTTCATGTCTCTGTATCTACTCCGGTGAAGATGCTGTGAAAGCCATTGAAATGACGACAAAGGATTTAGAATATGACATAAACGGAGTTGACAAAGCAGCAGCAGGGTTTGAGAGGACCTGAGATTTCCAATTTTTAAAGACGTTCTACTGTAGATGAAATGCTATTGAACAGCACCACGTACTACAGAGAAATTATTCATGAAGGGGAGGAGTCAGTTTATAAAGCAAACATCATTGTCTTATTTTAAGAAGCTGCCACAGGCACCCCGGCCTTCAGCTGCCCCCACCCCGATCGGTCGGCAGCTGTCCACGTTGGGCCAGGCCCTCCACCAGCAAAAAGATCACAACTTGCTGAAGGCTCAGATGATGATTAGCATTTTTTTTAGTGACAAGTTATTTTAAATAAAGGTGTGTACATTTTTAAAGACACACTGGTATTACACACTTAATAGACATTATGGTGTAAACATACTTCTATGTGCACTGGGAAACCAAAATGTTCGTGTGACTCATGGCACTAGTCACTTTATTGCAGTGGTCTGGAACTAAACCCGCGATATTTCTGAGACATGCCTGTCCCATGTTATAGCCAACCAAAATAAAGTGGGTCTAAGCGTAAGGAATACTACTTGGGATAAAGTGAGCTATTTCGCAATGATGAAGGGGTCAATCCATCAGGAGGACATAGCCATCCTAAACATTTCTACACCTAACAACATTGTTTTGAAATGCATTTTTATGGGATGAGTTGTGTTACCCCAAAGTTTATATGTTGAAATCCTAACCTCCAACCCTCTGACACCCTGATCTTAAACTCCTAGACTCCAGAACTGCATGGAAGTGAATAGCTGTGGTTGAAGCTATCCAGTCCGTAGTACTTTGTATTGGCAGCCCTAGCAAACTAATGCATTCATGAAGCAAAAGCTGCTAGAACTGCAGGCAGAAATGGACAAATCTAGAATTATAGCAGGGGATTCCAACATGCTTTAGTCAAAAGTTGACAGAAAAAGTAAACACACATCAGTAAGAATATAGAGGATTTAAACAATGTTGTCAACTAACTTGACATAATAGGCATTTATATAATACTTCATCCAACATCAGCAGAATGTACACTCTTTTCAGCTTGTATAGAACATTTACCAAGTTAGAGCATAGTCTGGGTTATGTAACAAGTGTCAATAAATTTAAATGGGCCCCGGCTGGTATGGCTCAGTGGATTGAGCACTGGCCTGAGAACAAAAGGGTTGCTGGTTTGATTCCCAGTCAGGGCACATGCCTGGGTTGCAGGCCAGGTCCCCAGTGGGAGGATGCATGAGAGGCAATCAAACATTGATGTTTCTCTCCCTCTCTCTCTCTTCCCCTCTCTCTAAAAATAAGTAAATAAAATCTTTAGAAAATAAATTTAAATGGATTTGATTCCATTTAAATATAAAGCATTTTTTGAGAACAATAGAACAAATAAAAGTCAATAATAGGAAGATCTCTGGAAAATCTTCAAAATCCAGATTTAGTTTCTAAATCTTAGTTAGAAACTAAGTAACACATTTTTAAACAACCCATGGGCTAAAGAAGAAATCACAAGGCAAGCTGAAAACTATTTTAAATGGACTTAAAATGATGACATAACATCAAAATTTGTAGGATGCTGCTAAAGTAGGAGATAGAGGGAAAGTTATAGTACTAAATGCCTACACTAGACAAGAAAAAAAGACATCAATCAAAAGCCTCAGTTTTCTCCTTAAGAAACTAGAAAAAGGGGAAATTAAACCAAAGTAAGCAGAAGAAAGGAAATAATAAAGATGAGAGCAAAATTCAGTGAAATAGAAAAAAAATATAGAAAATTAATGAAACCAGAAGCTAGCTCATTGAGAAGATCAATAAAACCAACAAACTTCTATCCAGACTGATGAGGGAAAAAAGAGAGAAGTCACAAATTATCAATACTAGGAATGATAGAGGTTACATCACTAATTCTAAATATATTACAGATTCTAAATATATCAATAGAATAATAAAGGAATAGTATGAACAACTTTATGCCAATAACTTTAATAATTTAGATGAAATAGACTAATTTCTTGGTAGATACAAACTACCAAAGTTCATTCAAGAAGAAATAGATAACCTGAACAGCCCTATTGATATTAAATAAGTTGAATTTATAGTTTTAAACCTTCCCACAAAGAAAAGTCCAGGTTCAGATGGCTTTACTGAGAAATTCTTCCAAACATATAAGGAATAAATAATATCAATTATACACAAAAATTTTCATAAAATTGAAGAGGAGGAAATACTTGCAGATTCATCCTACGAAGCCATCAACATTAATTCAACTTTATGGTCAAAAGGATAACATACCCCAGGAATGTAATCAATATAATTCTTCATATTAACAGAGGAAGAAAAGCCATGTGATATCTTAACAGAACAGAAAAAGAATTTCACAAAAGCCAATGCATTAAGCATAGCAGGGCACGTCCTCAACTCAATAAAAGGCATTTATGAAAAAGCTACACTTTACATCCCACTTCGTGGTGAGAGACTGAATGCTCTCCCATAAGGTCAGAACCAACGCAAGGATTTCAGCACTCATCCCTCCTATTCAACAGTGCTAGTGCTACTGGAGCTGATAAGTGAGTTTAGTACGGTTTCAGGATACAAGATTAACATTTAAGAATCGAATGTGTTTTTATCTACTAGCCACAAGTAATCATAAATTAAAATTAACAACATCATTTACAATAACAAGATACATGAGGTACTTAGGGACGAATCTGGCAAAAGATGTGTAAGATCTATACACCGAACATGACAGAAAATTGCTAAGAGAAATTAAAGAATACCTTCATGAATGGGAAGGTAAACCATGTTCTTAGATTAGAAGGTGCAATATTGTTAAGATATTAGTTCTCCCAAAAATCATCTATAGACTCAACAAAATCCTAATGGAAATCCTGGTAGGCTCTTTTGTGTGTGTAGACATTGACAAGCTAATTTTGAAATTTATATAAAAATGTAGAGCCCTGGCTGGTGTAGCTCAGTGGATTGAGTGCGGGCTGGGAACCAAAGGGTCCCGGTTCGATTCCCAGTTGGGGCACATGCCTGGGTTGCGGGCCAGGTCCCCAGTGAGGACAATGTGAGAGGCAACCATACATTGCTGTTTCTCTCCCTCTCTTTCTCCCTCCCTCTACTCTCTCTAAAAATAAATAAATAAATAAATAAATAAAATCTTTAAAAAAAATGTAGAGAACCTAAAATAGCAAAAACAACTTTGGAAAAGAAGAAGAAAGTTGAAGGACTTATACTAATTGACTTCAAGACACATGAAGCTGCAGTAATCAAGACAGTGTGGTATTCAGATAATTTCACTTGTATGTGGAATCTAAAAAAACCCCAAATGAACAAACAAAACAAAACAGAAACCAACCTACAGATACAGAGAAGAAACTGATGGTAGCCAAATAGAAGAGGGTTAGAAGGAGGGGTAAAAAAGGAGAGATTAAGAAGTACAAGTTGCCAGATATAAAAATAGTCACAGGGATGTAAAGTATAGCATAGGAAATATAGTCAATAGCATTGTAATAAGTATGTATGGTGCCAGATGGGTACTAGATTAATTGAAGGAATCGCTTGGAACACAGGTAGCAAACACAAGGCCCACAAGCCGAATCCGGCCCTCCGCCTCGTTTTATCTGGCCCTGCACCTTGTTTCTACCCGGCGGCCACGCCGAACTCTCGCTTAACTGTTAAGGAGCAGTTACATTGATACAGTCCTGAAATTCCATTCGGCCCTTTGAAGGCAACCATGAGGCTGATGTGGCCCCCAGTGAAAATGAGTCTGACACCCCTGATTTGTAAGATATAAATCACTGTGTTGTACACCTGAGACTAATATAACATTGTATGTCAACTATAACAGAAAAATAAATTTTAAAAAGATAGTGTGGTATTGACTTCAAGATAGACAAATAGGTCAGTGCAGTAGAACAGATCCCCCCACTTATTTAGTCAATTGATTTTTGACAAAAACACGAAGGCAGTTCAGCGGAGACAGCATAATCTTTTCAAGAAATAGTACCAGAACAATTAGATATCTGTAGACAAAAAACAAAAACAAGACTCAAAATGGCTTAAATGTACAACCTTAAACTATAAACTGGTAGAAGAAAACAGGGAAGAAATTCTTTGTGGGACTGGATTAGGCAAAGATTTCTTCGATTCCACAGTGAAATTTAAAAATTGGACGTGACACACACGAAAATTGCTAAACTGAATTTTATCAAAATTAAGAAAAATCTATTCTTTGAAAGACACTGTTACAAAAATGAAAAGACAAGCCATGGGACTGGGAGAAAATATTTGCAGATTACATGTCTGATAAAAGATTCGTATCCAAAATATGTAGAACTCTGAAAACTCCGTAATAAGACACGGCTCTCTCCAAAATGGGCAAAAGATCTGCATAGCCACTTCACTGAAGAATATATGTGGATGGCAAATAAGTATATAAAAGAAGTTCAACATCATTAGTCATCATTTAAAATGCAAATTAAAACTACAATAAGATATGACTATGCACCTGTTGTAGTGTCTAAGACCACACCAAGTGCAAGGATGTGGAGCATTACTGAAGCTTCTTACGTTGCTGGTGAAAGTGCCAAATGTACAACCATGTTGGAAAACAGTTTAGCAGTTTCTGAAGAAGCTAAACATACACCTACCATGTAACCCAGCCATTCCACTCCAAGTTGCCCAACAGAAATGAAAGCATTTAGGCCTGGCTGGTGTGGCTCAGTAGATTGAGTGCCACCCTGTGAAGCAAAGGGTCATCAGTTTGATTCCCAGTCAGGGCACATGCCTGGGTGGCAGGCCAGGTCCCCAGTAGGGGGCGTGTGAGAGGCAACCACACATTGATGTTTCTCTCCCTCTCTCTCCCTCCTTTCCCTTCTCTCTAAAAATAAATAAATAAAACCTTAAACAGAAATGTTGTACAAAGAGATTTATACATAACTGTTCATTGCTGCTTTATTTATAATAGCCCAAACTGGGATAACCCAAATCAACAGGTAAACAGATAAATATAATGTTGTACTACTTAGCAATAAAAGAATGAATAAACTATTTATAAATGCGACAACATGGCTGAATCTCAAAATAATTTTCCTTAGTGAATAAATAAAGACAGACTTAAGAAGAGGACATATCATAGGATTCCGTTCATATAAAATTCTAGAAAATGAAAAGTAATTTGTAGTGACAGCAGATCAGGGGCTTCCTGCGGATGGAGTGTGGTAGGAGTGGAGGGAGTGAGGGCAGGGGAAATTACAGAGTTACGGAGAGACTCTTGGGGATGATGTTCATGATCTTGATTGTGGTAATGATTTCGCAGGTGTATTCATATGTCAAAAATTATCAAAAGTGTTCACTTTCAACGTGTGCAGTTATTTGTATGCCAATTATACCTCAGTGAAGCTGTTAGGGGGGAAAAATCCCAGAAGGAAAGAGTGAAAAACAAGAGGTAATAGTGAACAAAAAAACTGGCAATGTGTTGGTGAATCTAAATAAGTAGTAGTTATTCACAGTGATAATAATAATAATTACAAGATGGATTAAAAACATCTGATTTTGTACTGATTGGCAGAAAGGAGGTGAGGCTTTCACTCAACTCTAGATTTTAAACGTGCATGATGTATACTTCACTTCCTTCACCTCGGCTTCCTGGTCGGCCTCAGCGATAGGCCAGTCAGTACAAAGATGTTCCCTGGGAGCTGTGACTCCTGGCTCCGAGATGAGGAGACCGACTCCAACAGAATTGTTCTCGCAACAAATCAGCGGCAGCACCATGTCTGTGGAATCATGCTGTTTAAAGGCGACCTCCTGACCTTCAGCCCCCCCCCCCATTATGAAAAGAGAGCAGTGAGGAAAGAACCCTGGGGGCCCAGGTTCTAGGGCTGGCTCCAGCCTTGGCTCACTGTGCAACCTCAGGCAAATTCCTCGCCCTCTCTGAGCCACCGCCTCATCTATCACTTCTGCCTCGTTAGACCAGCAGGCCCTCCCGTCTCTGACAGCCTAGGGCTCTCTCCCAGGACCTGACAACTGCACTGTGGGCTAGCACAGCAATTTTCAACCGGCGTGCCGTAAGAATTTTCAAAACATGCAACACCTGACTATTTAGTCAGGGGCACTGACCTCTTTCCCTTAGGTTGTCAAATAAAAAAAGACAACAGCCAACACAACAATAGCCATCCGGTGTGAATGAATCAAAATTATACCTATATTTTTGTCAGATCAGCAAAAAATGTCTCTTTTTGTGTGTTGCAGAATTTTAGTAATTAGTTTATGTGTGCCGTGGGATGAAAAAGGTTGAAAATCGCTGGGCTAGCAGATCCAACCCCGGTTCTCCGTACCCGCCCCCCCAAAGTCCCAGCCTGCTAACATGACCTCCCAGTGGGGTCACCCCGTAATCCCCACCACTGAGCTCCACTGCTTGGGGAAACAAGACCTTCTGATTGCTTTCTTTCTTCAGAATGAAAATAGCGTTATTGTTTTCATTATAAACATAATATGAGCTCATTGCTGAAAATTTAAACCGTAAGAGAAGTGTAAAAGAAAAAGTAAAATTCAAGTGCCATTTGATTATACAAAGGTCCTCACTGTTAAGATTTTGGCTACAGCCTACCAGACAACTCCCTACACTCTTACACACACACACACACACCCCCCCCAAACCCTCACACACAACTTGTGTAAATGAAATTGTAGTATTTTAATTGTGTTGCAGTCCGAGTTTTTTACTCAGTAACATGTTCTAGATGTGTATGCAAAAATACGTACCTTGTTATTTAAAGACAGTTTTATTACATACTCACAAACTCTCCATGTACACACAAGTATGAATGTGGCCGGCGTGAACGCTGCGGAACCCTAACCGCCGCTTTGTTTTCAATGGCCCCCTATTTTCCTCTGTGAATAAATGAACCGTAAACACTGCTGCAATGGACATCTTGAAACATACATCCTTTTGCACTTTTAGGGTAACATTCCAGATGTGGAGTTTTGGGGTGAAGAACGTGGATGTTAGCACGTTTTATAGATACTGCTAACCATCCTCCAAAAATGTTGGCACCAAACTTCACTTCTACCAACAATCCGAGTGCCTCTTCTCAACGCTCTTTCTAACAGAAAGCATGACCAACTTCTAATCTAATTGGTAAACGTGTTATTTTCATTTCTTTGGTTATTAGTGAAGTTGATCATCTGCTTATTGGCTATTGAGATGTTCTCTTTCGTGATATGCCTGTTTATATCCTTTGTCTATTTTTACGTTGGGTATGTTTGTTGGTTTCTTATTGCTTTTTAAGAGCTCTTTGTATATTAGGGATGTAACCTCAGACTACCAGGTTTCCCAGGGTCTCTGAAGTTGGGCAACTGGTCCTCTGGAAATCAGAGTCCCAAGAGACTAGAGCAGTTCTGCCTCTGGTCAGTGGAGGGCAGCAGTGGGCAAGATTCACTTTCAGGTAGGACACTCAGGCCCCCCCCTCCACACACACACTCACACCCTTCCCACAAAGACCCTTCCAGAGAGCCTCTCAGGAAAACAGTTGCTTCACCACTCTTAGGGCTTCCTGGCACTGATTATTTCCTCATAGTCCCTAGAAAAATCTGCGAACAGTGAAGAGAACCAGGCTCTGAAGTCAGTCTGGATTTCAAAATCCAACTCATACCTCCCAGCTACAGGTCAGTTATACCCTTCATGACTGCCCTACCTCTCAGTTTTCTCATCTGTAAAATGGGCCCAGCAAACCCACCTTCACAGGGCATGGTGAAGGGAAAGAGAACTGAGGAAGGTCCTAGCCTGACATGGGTAGGTGCTCAGTGATTGTGAGCCCTGGACTGGGGTCTACCCGCACCCCCCCACCCCCGCCCCCCTGGCCACCGCCACCCCATGTGCTCACTGGTGAATAGATAGAAGCACTGGCTCCTGCTATCACAGTTGGCTCGGCTCCTCCCCAGCCTGCGCCATGTTTGATCAGTTCTGGGTCTGAGGAAGATCACTTTTGGGCTGGCTTCATGGAAGGAGGCTGCAGGAGAGATGGAGGGAGCTGATGAGGACCCACACCAGGGAGTGGGGAAAGACTTATGGGCAGGAGGGACCACTGATGGAGATGCAAAAAAGGCCAGTATCTGGTGACTAATGGGATGCACTGGACAGAGGGGTGGGGGCTCCCAGGTTTTCTAGCTGAGGGACTACACGGACCACCAGGGAGGTGCAGCTTGGCCATGGAGGAGACATGTTCTACTTGCATCGTGCTGAGTTTGGGGGACATTTGGACCCTCCCAGCAGTGGGAAATCATGGTCCTAGCCTGCCCTTTCCCCACCTCCCCTCTGCCAGCCCCGCAACACCCGGGTCCATCACTGCTCAGCAGTCAGAGCTGCTCTAGACCTAATTCAGGCCAGGAGAGAGGATTCCTTTTCCTTCCTTGATTTTTTCTTGTTTCCTCTCCAATTTGCCCCCTTGCTCCCCCAGAATCCCCTAGGTCCCAGGTCTGGAGAGGGGGAGATGGGGAAGACCATTTTTCCCCAACTCCAGGCCCCATTCTATTCCCTTATGCCAGGAGCAGGGCAGAGTACAAGGGGCCCCAGGCTCAGGAGGGGAAACTGGAAAAATGGGTTTCTGATAGGCATGACTATGGCCTGGGAAGCAGATGAATCATCAGAGTGAGCGGGCAGAGAGGGCAAGGAGCAGGAAGGGGAGAGGACTGAGCCCGGGCTCCAGGCTGTGGGCTTTGGGGGAAGGCGAGGCAGGAAGATAAAAGGGGGTAAGGTCCTGGGATTCCTCCACAATGTGTGTGTTTTGGTGGGGGTGTCTCTGAGTTTCCTTCAGTCTCTAGCCTGGTTCCAGGGCGAAGGCAGGATTACAGACTTTTATTCCTTTGTTTGTAGTAATGATGAGGGCAATAACAGGTCTGTGTATAGACTGCTTACTATATGCCAGGCCTCCTGTTAAACGCTTTACAAGCATTGCTTCATTTATTCCTCACTTACATTATCGTCAATCTCTGTTTTATAGATGAGGTCACAGAAGCTCAGAGAGGTTAAGCCACTTGCCCCAAGTCACACTGAGAAGTCAGGGAGTTAGAACAGAGCCTTCCGTTTGCCCCAAAAGCCTAAGGACTCCCCTCTTCATTCTCCCTACCCACCACAGTTGTAGTTGGACTGTGTCCTGCACCCATTAAGATTGGTGGTTCCCCCACAGGGGTCCCAGGCACACTGGGTCCTGAGAGCTGTAATCAAGGAAAGATGCCCAGAGGATGCCAGGTACATTCATTCATTCACTATCAGGTTGCCCTGGCCACAGTTTCCCTGACACCAAAGGATTCTAAGCACTGTTTAAAATAAAGATTTTATTTGTTTATTTTCAGAGAGAGGCGAAGGGAGGGAGAAAGCAAGGGAGAGAATGTCGATGTGTTAGAGATGCATCGATTGGTTGCCTCTTGCACGCCCGCAAGCTACGCATGTACCCTGACTGGGAATTGAACTGGCAACCTTCCGGTTCGCAGGCTGGCATTCAATCCACTGAGCCACACCAGCTGAGACTAAGCGCTCTCTTTTTAAACAAATTGTGGGCTTCATTCATTCAGGAAAGGAATGGAACTGGTTCTTGCTCAGTGGGGAAATGCTAGGGCCCCCACCAGATTGGCAGGGCCACGGTCATGGGAGGGAGGGTGCCAGGGGCTATTTGGAGTTCATTAAAGCTGTGCCATTCTGTGGTTCTGTAAGAAGGAACAGGGGGTGTTTGTATATGGGGTGGAGGTGCTGGCTGTCAGCCCCTGCTGTGTGGAGGGGGAAGGCCTGGTGTTACCCTCCTATCCAGCCCCAGGTAGGCCATGGGTGGTGGGCATGGCTTCTGGAATCTTATCAATCCCTCAGGAATGTATGTGTCTTTAACAAACCTCATTGCAGGCAGAGGAGGGGGGTACAGGCCAGGGCTCGTCCTGGCTGTGGGTGCGGACCCTGCAGAGGGCCCCACCAGGCAGGCTTGGGCTGAGGCCAGGCCTGGGGTGGGGCCGGCCAAGCAAACTACACAATGATCCAAGGAGCGTCAGGCACCCCTGCGCCCTGCCCCAAGCCGCTTTCCTCTCGTCTGCCAGGCTCCACTCCTGCTTCACGCCTCCCCACCCATTTCTCCCAGAGCAAACCCAGCCTTTGGGGTGGCCTCGTTTATCGAAGCATGGAATACCTGACCCACACCAGGCATTTCTCTTCAAGATCTTATTTAATCCTCATAACCTACTCAATTACGTATTTCTAATCACTAATTTCTAGATGAGGGAAAATAAGTCTCTAGAGGTTCAGTGACTTGTCCAAGGCCACATAACTACTAAATGTCAGAGCCTGGTAGAATTCAGGTTTCTGACTCCAAAGCCGATTGACTTTTCATTTTACTAAGCTAGGGGTTCAGAGGGAATGAGATCTGTCCAGTGTGTTCCTAGAAGGACAAACTGATAATTTCACACGGCATGCGTGATGGGGCAGTAGCAGGCCGTGATAAGAACACTGGCCGTGGGAGGGCTGCCTTTTCCCTTGCTGTAAATAGTTTCCTTGGAGGGGAGGGCAGTCATCTGATTGCTCTCTCCCCGCCCCATATCTAATCCAGTGGTAAGCGCTGTCAATCCCACCTCCAAAAGATACCTCAGATCCACCTTTCTTCATTTGCACTGCCACCCTAGTCCAGGCCATCATCATCTCTCACCTGGTCTCTCTGCTTCAATTCTTGTTCCCTACAATAAATATTTCTTCACAGGACAGTCAGAATAATCTTTGAAAGCCATCAAAGATCATGCCACTCCCTTGCATAAAAATCTTCAATAATTTCCCACTGCACTTGGAACGAAATCTACACTTTTTGCCAGGGTTTCTGATATCTGACTCACATCTATTTGTAATGTTGGTCTGTTTTCTTTCTTTCTTTCTTTTTTTAAAGATTTTATTTATGTATTTTTAGAGAGGGGGAGGGAGGGAGAAAGAGGGAGACAAATATCAATGTGTGGTTGCTTCTTGAGCGCCCCCTACTGGGGACCTAGCCTGCAACCCAGGCATGTGCCCTGACTGGGAATTGAACTGGCAACCCTTTGGTTCACAGGCTGGCCCTCAATCCACTGAACCACACCAGCCGGGGCAGCCTGTATTCTTTCTATTCTGCAAAGCTGCCAAGCTCATTTCTACCTCAGGGCCCTTGCACTTAATGGAAGAATCTACATCTTCACATGGCTGCTTGCTTCTCATCATTTGGGTTGGGCCTCAATAGTTACCTCTCACAGGGGTCTTCCCTGAGCACACTAACTAAAGCACCTGCTTGTCACTCCCAGTCCATATTACTCTCTGTTCTATCACTCTGTTTGTCTCTTATGTAGCGCTTTTCACAGCGTGCCATTTTGAGTGAGTCGGAATTAGACTAGCCATCATAATCACTAAAGAAAGACCAGCTTTGGGTCCATTCAGTCCCCGGTTGCATTAGGATGATCTGCCTCTACTACCTGTTGGAAGTGAAAGTACATCCTTCCTTAAGGGAACACAAGGCAGAGCTTCAATCATCTCTGCATTTTTCACATACAATGCTAAAATTTAATAAAAAGTTACCAAACATACAAAAAGACATGAATTGACCAAAAAAATCGAAAGGAAAAGTACATCGTAGACAGAGACCCACAGGAGACCCAGCTATTGGCATTATCAGACTTCTCAATACAGTCATTCACATGCTCAACAAGTTAAATAAAAAGATGGAGAATTTCAACAGAACTGGGAACTATTAAATTATTAAAAAATATATTCCATAATTGAAAAACATAAAGATTGAAATTAGAACTCAGTAAGTGGGTTTACAGCAGACGAGGTGCAGCTGAACAGCAAATTAGTAGACTGGACACAGGCCAAAAGGAAACATCCAGACCACAGGAAGAAAAATTAAAGGATGAGAAAATACAGAAAAGAATGTATGAGACACAGTGAAAAGGTCTAAATTATGTGTAAGAGTCTCAGAATGACAGGAAAGAGAAAATAGGGCAGATACAACATTAAAGAGTTGCTGGTTGAGAATTTCTAAAACCAAAGCCAGTGCCATAGGAAGCATGGAGCTCTATGAACTCTAGACAGAACGAACACAAAGAAAACCAAATTCAGACGTAGGGTTGCAAAAACTTCTGAGAACCAGAGACAGAAAATATTGAAAGCGTCCAAAGGAAAAAAGATATATTATCTTCCATGAACATATAATAGGTCTGGCAGTGGACTTCCGCGCAGGCACCACAGAAGCCAGAAGACGGGGCGCGAATGATAATCTCAAATTGCTGAAGGAAAATGCTGCACACCTAGAATTCTCCGTCTGTCAATACTATCACCTCATCTTCTCCTGCTCTCCCTTTCACTCGTTTTGTTCAGTCACGTTGTCTTCTTTGTTATTCCTTGTACATTTCAGACACGTTCACACCGAAGGGTCCTTTCTCACTGGCTGGGTCTTCTCCTTGATCCGTTCTTCTCTTAGGTTTTCTCCTGGCTGTTGTGCTCATCCCTTCATTCTTTTCTCAAGTGTTACCATCTCAGTAAGTCCACCCCGAACACCTTGTTTAAAACTGTAATCCCCTTACTCCTGACTCCTCTTCTCCAAATCAGTCTTCTCTGCACATTATATATTTTATTTATTATTTTTCGTTTCCCTTGATGTAAATATAAGCTGACAAATGTAACTGATTCATTTAAAATATATTTAAAATAACTTCCACTGTTTTTTAACGGGAAGGTCATTAGGGTATTTAGTATGCCGGGATGTCATACTTGTTTATCTTTGTTTTGATTTTTTTCCCTGTGTAATTTATTGTAGGACCAACCTAATCCTCTCTGGAGATACATGGGAGAGCTAGAGAAACCAATATGTGTTTAAGTACGGACGTTTTCTATTGTAATTTACAGGAGACCCAAGTGAAGTGACTTCAAGAACGAGGGTATTTATTATCTCACGTAGGAAGTCATCCGGAGGCAAGGCTTCCCCAGCGTTAGCTCAATGCTGACATCAATTTGCTTTCCATTTACACATTTCATCACACTTAGCTGTGCAGTTTCACAAGAAGACAAGAAAATATCTTGCTAAAGAGGGATTATTTCTTCTTGCACCTCTTTTTAAGGGCTAAGAAACTCATTTTCAGCAGTACACCCAGCAGACCTCCTTCCTACCTCATTGACCAGGATTATATCACTGGGCCACCCCAAAACCCTGTACTGGAAAGGACAATGGATTCTTGTGATTGGCTCAGACTGATATGATTTGTGTGCTGTGGTGGGAGGGGCCTGACCCAGGAAGCAGACGGCTGCCTGATACCTGACCCAAGTCAAGGTTCTGTTACCAAGAAAAGGAGCGCTCTTGGGCGGGCAACCCACAGCGTCTCTGACACAGCATGTCTCCGTTTTTCTTTTCAAAAGTCACTTGCATTTTCGAGCTCGCCCATCCTCACCTACCCAGAGGTATTATCAGACTTGGGGTTGGGCCTCAATAGTTACCTCTCACAGGGGTCTTCCCTGAGCACACTAACTAAAGCACCTGCTTGTCACTCCCAGTCCATATTACTCTCTGTTCTATCACTCTGTTTGTCTCTTACGTAGCGCTTTTCACAGCGTGCCATTTTGAGTGAGTCAGAATTAGACTAGCCATCATAATCACTAAAGAAAGACAAGCTTTGGGTCCATTCAGTCCCCGGTTGCATTAGGATGATCTGCCTCTACTACCTGTTGGAAGTGAAAGTACATCCTTTCTTAAGGGAACACAAGGCAGAGCGATTTTGCATCCGATTTTGCAGATGAAGCTCAGAGATGTTGGGTGACTTGCTGAAGGTTAGAGAGCTGAGGTCCTGTTTGGGATCCGCCATCCTTGGACGCCCTACCTATGGATCAGTGGTGGTTTGAAAAAATAGCCACAAAAGTTGTACGCGAATGTTCATAGCAGTACTATGTATAAGAGTCAAAAGGTAGAAACAACCCAAACAGCCATCAATTAATAAATGGGAAGACAAAATATGGTATATTCATACAATTAAGTATTATTAGGCCATAAGAAGAAATGAAGTTCTGATTCATGCTCCAACTGGATGAACTTTGAAAACATTAGACTAAGTGAAAGCAGTCAGTCACAGAAGACCACATACGTGATTCTATTTATATCAAATGTCCAGCAAAAGCAAATCCCTAGAGACGAGAAGTGGATTAGTGGTTGCCAGGGGCTGGGTGGAGGGGTGGGAATATTGGGGACAGTAGTAACTAAAGGGTATAGGGATTTGGGGGGGAGTGTTATAAATGTTCTAAAATTTATTGTGGTGATAGGTTGTACAATTCTTTGAATAGAACTGTTGAATTGTTTGCTTTAAATGAATCAATTGAATGATGCGTGCATTATATTTCAATCAAATGTCACAAAAAATGGCTGCAAATTATTTAAAAAGTCCTCCTGTGGACAGGTGGCCTCTATGTCCCCTCTCCTTGACATGAGGGAGCTTGTGACTGCTTTGCCCAACAGAGTGTAACGGAAGTGACATGTTACTTCTGAGACTACGTCTTCCAGTAGCTTCCGCCTGGCCCTCTCTAGATGCTGGTTCTTGGGACGTTCTCCCTCCGAACCCAACCGCCATGCTGCGAGGAGCCCACATCACATGGAGAGGCCAGGTATAGCCCATCCAGGGTTAATCCCAGCCAAGCCCAGGCTTTAGCTATCCCAAGACCAGGATCCAGGTATGGGAGTGAAGAGCCCTCCCGATGAGTCTAGTCCCCAGACATTGGAGTGCCCCCAGCTGAGACCTCAGACATCACGGAGCAGAGGAGATGAACTGTTCCCTCAGTGCCCTGTCCAGATTCCTGACCCCGGAATCTATTAGCTTAACAACAATGTTGTCACACATTACTGAGTTGGGGTGGTTCGTTACCCATTTTAGCTCTTATCTCTGTCCCATCTCACACCTTCCCAGGTTCTCTCAAAAGTCCCTCCTCCGGGTTCCCTGGAGGTGGAAATGGTGCTCAGAACTGGAGAGGGCAAGGGCCTTTCTTTTTCCCTCCTCACCCTGTTCTTCTCTGAGGGTGTTTCCCTCACATTAGACAAGGTTGGTCGGGAAAAAGTCCAACCATTGTTAATAGAACAAGAACAGTTTGTGCGACATCAATGCAACCTTGCAGCCAAGGAGAGCAGACTGGAACGCGTGTGCATGAACAATGGCAACTTCATTGTCCTCGTCTGTGGGGGCAGTACATGCTGTTGAGTGAGCATGTGTACCGTGCGGCCAGCCCATTCAAAATGTCTGAGCAAGTACCTGGCTGGTGTAGCTCAGTGGATTGAGCGCGGGCTGGGAACCAAAGGGTCCCGGTTCGATTCCCAGTCAGGGCACATGCCTGGGTTGCAGGCCAGGTCCCCAGTGAGGGCCATGTGAGAGGCAACCATACATTGCTGCTTCTCTCCCTCTCTGTCTCCCTCCCTTCCCCTCTCTCTAAAATCAATAAATAAAATCTTAAAAAAAATGTCTGAGCAAGTAGAACAATAGATATGCGTTAACTTTTGAGTTAAGCTTGAGCATTTCTCCACAGGAACTATTCGGATGCTTCAGAAGTCTTTCGGGGACGATGCAGTGGGTGCAGCACAAACAAAAGTGTGGCACAGACGCTTCAAAGATGGTCAAGAATCTGTTGAAAGGGACCCACGTTCTGGAAGGCCCGCGACAAGCAGAGCACCTGAGATGGTTGAACGTGTGCGGGCTGCCATCAACAATGACCAGCGACCGATGGTGTAAGAACCAGAAGCTGATCTGGGGATCCCATAAACTACTAGCTTTTCTCAAAACTAAAATCACCTTTGAAAGGGAAGAGATTTCAGACTGTCAGTGAGATTCAGGAAAATATGATGGAACAGCTGATGGCAATTCCAACAAATGACTTTGCAGGGTGTTTCGAACAGTCGAAGAGATGCTGGGAGAACTGCGTGAGCTCCCAAGGTGCCTACTTCGAAGGGGACCAAAGCATCATTGTCCTGTGCACAATATTTCTTCTACCTTCTGCAGCAAATGTCTCTATGTGTCATATTACATGGATGGATACTTTCTGGACAGACTCGTGTATGGTTAAATCGTTTACCTGCAAGTGCAAATTCCTGTTTTAATCCATGGAACACCTGCACTGACACCTGCTTACACTGCCAGCGTCATCTCTCTCCTGGATTGTTGAAAGGGCTTGGGTTTGTATAGATTTGCATTTCTTTTACATAAATTCACTGGGACCTCAGTTACCCTCCGTCTCTGTCCCTTGCCCAGATCTCTCTGCTGAGCTCCTGACCTTGTGAACTGACTGCCTGCCAGGCTGCTCCCTGCCCCTATGTGATGTCCCACAGCACATCAAACACAGTGTGTCCATAAGAAGACCCATCATCGTCTTCCCTTCAAACCTGCTCTTCCTCCTGTGTCCCCCATCTGTGCAGGAGGGAGACCATCCTTCCAGTGGCCCAGGCCTGAAACCCAGGACTCGCCCTGTCTTTTCTACACTCACTCCTGGACCTTATCACCCAGTACATGGGCTGCAAATATCATCTGTACATCGACTACTGCAGCATTTTTTCAATGACGTTGACATTCCAATGTTACTTTATATTAGTTTCAGGTATGAGCATAGTGGTTAGACAACAATTATATACTTTATGAAGTGACCTCCCAATAATTCTAGTGCCCACCTGGCACCACACACAGTTATTACAGTTATTGCTGACTGTGTTCCCCTCACTGTACTTTACATCCATGTGACTATTTTGTTACTACCAATTTTTACTTCTTAATTCCTTCACTTTTTTCACCCAGCCTCCCAACCCCCTGCCATCTGGTAACCCTCAGGTTGTTCTCTGTGTCTACGAGATGACTCCTAAATTTTTGTCTCCATCCCAGACCTCTCCTGTGAACTTCTTTCCAGTATGTCCAACCATGAACTTGACATTTCCACATGGCTTTCTAAAAGGTACCTCAGACTTAACATATCCAGCACCAACCCCTAGTTCCCTTCCACAAGTGTGTTTCCAAAATGTATGGTGTTTGGCCAGGGCCCCAGCTGGGGGCGTGTGAGAGGAAGCCAGTAGATGTTACTCTCACACATGGATGTGTCTCTCCCTCTCTTTCTCCCTCCCTTCCCCTCTCTCTAAAAAATAAAATTTAAGGAAATCTTTAAAATGAAGGTCAAGCCTGTCCCCTTCTCTGCTTAAAACCCCTGCTGGCTTCCCATCTCACTCAGAGTAAGAGTCCAAGTACTGGCCCTGGCTGGCCTCGTTTGGCTCCGCCCCCCTCACCTCTCTAATCCTGTCTCCTACTGCTGTGTCCCTCCCTCCCTCTCTCCAGCCACCTGGCTTCCTTGCTTTCACAAACACCCAAGATGTTTTTGTCACAAAGCCTTCGGGATTGCTCTTTCCTGTGCAAGAAATGGTTTGCTTCAGGGTCCATGCAAGGCTTCTTCTCCCCTTTCCTTCCATCTCTGCTCAAATGTTTCTAACGGAGAGCCCTTCCGACACTGCCCTCCACTGGACCCCTGGCACTCTCCATGCCCCTCACTTGGCTTGGCTTTGCTCTGCAACACCAACACCCGACTCGTCATGCATCGACTTGTGTATTGTCTCCCGGTTGAATGGAAGCTCCATGAACTTGAGGATCTGTCTGTCTGGTGCCACCCTAGCTCCCAGAACAGCTCCTAGAACACAGGAGGTGCCTTACTAGTCATCTGTGGAATGAAGAAATGGATCCCAACGGATCCCTCCCTCCCGTCCAGTCAGTCACAAGTCATTTCTATTTTTACTTGTCCCTGCTGCCTCCTTCACACCCCCGAGTCAGTGCCCTGGCTCAGACCTCACGGGCTCCTTCCTAGACTCTAGCAATTGTCTGTTCACCACGTCCCTCCCTCTGCTCTCCATCTATTTAGGCTCTTGCCACAGACATTTAGAACATCAGTTTTGATTATTTTCCCCAATATAAAAGTAACACAGGTTGCTAATGCAAAAGGGAAAACACAGATCAATGATAAAAAAGGGTGTGAACTCCACCCATACTCCTACCATTTAGATGGAGATAAGCACTATTTACATGTTGAAGTGTTTTCCTGCCAGCTTTCCCCCTGTGCACAAGCTGTTATGGTTATTGCGCATAGATGTGCTTCTCCTGACTCTCCAGATTAATGCTCTGCTTTGAAAGAAAAACCTATAACCATAGCAGCTAATGTTTAAATTTACTGTGTAACTTAAAACATGTCATTCAGCTTCTCTGGGCCTTTGTTTCCTCACCTGTAGTATGGGAATGTTAGGGAGTATTATTAATACCTACCTCATTAGCAGGCTGTAAGGATTAAATCCGGAGAGTGAACATGTAAGTGCTCACTGTGTCAGATGTCACTATAATTGTTGCTGTTTCTGAGTGCTTACCCTGGACCAGGCGGCATTCCCAACGGTTCACCGAAGTAGGTGAGGTTATAACCAAACACGGTAACCTAAAGAGGCTTCCGTGGTTTCACAAAGGGAAGGGAAAGCAGAGCTAGCAGCGGCTCTCTCCAGCTTGCAGGAGTCCGGATGCTCCCATCCTCTGGAGGACACATAATATCAAAGACAATAGGTGGTGTTCCCCAAACACTTAACATCCGTTGGGCCCAGTGCTGAGTGTTTGCATGCGCAGGCATTCCTCCCACGGTGCCAGTTTTCATAACCTGAACTGTGCATAGCTTGATGGATCAATTAGGGAGCACAATTTGCATCCTGCGGCTCGCTGATTGGTTAGACACCACTGCAAGCTGGAAGCAGCCGGAAGCGGAGGCTGGGCTGCGGTGTGGCTGCTGCTGGCTGGGTCTTGCTTTGTTTATCCTAACAATGGTTGCTTCTCAAGTTGTGTTACCGATGGTGCTGGAGATGATAGAAATAGGCAGGCCAGTAATCCAGAGGAAGATCTGGATGTAATCAAAACCTGGGAATGCTTGGGGATGCTTCTCGTTTGTAGCCGTACACATATTGCTCGGACAAACACCTTTATTGTTAAAATATCAGCAAGAAAAATGAGTTTGCAATTGCTAGACTGAAAATGTCTAAATCCAGCCCGTTTTCACATTTGTTTTTATGATTAATTTCAAAACAACAGCCCACAATAATAACCTTTGTTAACCTTTATTGAGCTTACTGTGTGTAAGAGCTTTATACACATGATCTATTTCAATCTTTACAACCACTCTATTTGTTATTGGCTCCATTTCACAGATGTGGAAAGTGAGGCCCAGAGATATGAGGCAGTTGCTCAGTGTTACACCGCTAGGAGGCAGAGCTGGGCTTCCAATGAGCACAGACTGGCTGGAGCCAGATGCCTTGAAAGCTCTGTCTTGTGCTGCTGGGCCATTGACAGTGTGCGGTGTCCTAGTTCTTGTGTGACGGTCAAAGGGGCCACTTTATCTCATTTAGTTTTCCGCTAATCCCAGAGACAGTTAGCATTATTTTTGCTGTTTTCCAATGAAGACAGAAATGTCAAGCGAATTGCTTTTGAAAAGTCCCATAGGCAGTAAATGACGGAGTCTGGGCTCAAAATGCCAAATGCCAAATCCAAAGTCCTTGACCTCCCTGCCTGGGTCAAGTCCCCGTGCTATTTCCTCTTTTAGCATCAGATGCCCATCAGTCCGCAACTGACCGCAGCTGTCATTTGACACATACCTTTGTGGTTATTGATTTTCTCCCCAACTAGGAGGTAAACTCCGTGAGGGTCCATGTTGGGTGTTGCTGATTGCTTGTTCCCACCAAAAGTCCCCGATTAATATCTGTGGATTGAATGAGGACAGGATAGATTCTGTCAGAGAAACCGAGCGAGACCCAGCGGGCACAGGGGGTCCACTCCAGCTCCCTCAGCCCTGTTGAGGTGATTCTTAAGACTCCAGGGTTTGGGCTCAGCCATTCCTGACTTCCAGGGTTGGAGAATGATCTCAGGCCCTGAGCCCACCAGCAGGTGGGGGGAATAGAATTGCCTTTATTGTCCAAGCTTGGATTCAGGTCCTTGGAGTCACAGATAATGCTAATGGCCTAGCCAAATCCATTCCCCCTTCTTCCTTCCTGGGAAGACTTGTTTTATTTGGGTCCTGCCCCTTTGAGCCCAGTAATCAGGGGACAAGCCCATTCTCGACCCTGGGACATGAATCAAGATTTGCCCAAGCAAGTCATGGTACTTACATCCCCTTTGCCAGTATTGGTTTAGTGAAAGGTTTTTTTGTTTGTTTGTTTTGTTTTTAGATTTATATTTTTAGAGAGGGAGCGGGGGAAGGAGAACAAGAGGGAGAGAAACAGCAATGTGCAAGAGAAACATCCATTGGCTGCCTCTCGCACGCCCCCCAACTGGGGACCTGGCCCGCAACCAAGGCATGTGCCCTTACTGGGAATCAAACTGGTGACCTCTCAGTTCACAGGTTGGTGCTCAACCCACTGAGCCACACCAGCCAGAGCTTAGTGAAAACTTTATGATCCAATCCTGGTCAGTGGGGCCTGAGGGGAAATCTGATGAGGAGGCTTGCAATAAAGGTTTTCTTCCTTTCAAGATGCGTAAGAGGAAATGCCTTCTCCACTGAATGTTGTTGAGTCTGTGGATGATGTCAGGCGCTGCTGCATCCGTCTCGTGACCATGAGGCGAGCCATTGTCAACATGGGAAGGAGGCTGATGCCTCTTTGAGCCACTGAATTTCCAAATTCTAGAACATCTCGCCTTTGTTTGTGAGAAAATGAACTTCTTATGGCTTAAGCCATATTTAGTTGGAGTTTCTGTACCCTGTGGCTCCCTGCTTGGCACACAGGGAGCCTCTGGCTCCTGTGGCATTTGCCTAGCTGTTTCTCTGCCTCTCTGCACTTTGGTTTCTCATTTTTTTTGAAAGGGTGCTGGAAACCAACATTTGTGAGCTTCCTACTACAAGTGCATTGTCTCATTTCTTCCACTAAATAACGACAGGCATGTAAAGTAGGTTCTTTTACTTCTCATTTACTGGTAAGGAAACCGATGTGCAGTCAGGTAAAGAGACTTGTCCAGGGCCCCACATCTAGGCTCCCCGCTGTCCACAGGATAAAACCCGAACTTCTAACCATGGCGTTCAGTGCCCTTTGAGACCCTTGGTTCCTTCCACCTTCTTCAGCTTCAAGTCTCCCTCCTCAGCACTCCCCACCTCACTCCAAGCTCTAGCCAGACAAAAACTTCCTTTAGTTCCTCTGCTGTGCCCTTTGTACATGTTGCTCCCTCTGCCTGGGGCAGTCCACTTCCTTTCTGCCTGACTCTTTGCTCTCTGAAACTTTTCCTGACCATTCAAGCTGGCT
Source organism: Micronycteris hirsuta (assembly GCA_004026765.1). Classification (NCBI taxonomy): domain Eukaryota; kingdom Metazoa; phylum Chordata; class Mammalia; order Chiroptera; family Phyllostomidae; genus Micronycteris; species Micronycteris hirsuta. Next base: position 32,943 of record PVJI01015824.1, read on the forward strand.
TTGGCCTGCCCTTTCTCTGCACGCTCACAAGGTCCTGGACCTCCCTCGCCCGTCACCTCTCACGCTTTGTTACGGAGCCCTGCCTGTGAGGTTCTGGAGGTTTCACAGGGCAGTGTGGTGCAGTGGTCAAGAGCATGGTCTCTGGCACCAGAGTTTGACTGCTGGCTTTATCACCTCCCAGCTATGGGACTACGGTGCATCCTTTCCCCTCTCTGTGCCTCAGTTTCACTCCCCATGAGATTGGGATATTTAATAGTTTCTACCTTGCATGATTGCTGGGCGAGTTAAATGAGCTCATTCACGAAAAACTCTTAGAATGGTGCTTGGCACATAGCAAATACTCAATAACTCTTGTCTATTTTTTATTATCTCTATTCAAAGCGTCTGGCATCTACCAGGCATTCAGTGAGAGTTTGTTAGATGAATTAATGGCGCAGTTGTGATGGTTAGTTCTGTGTTAACTTGACTGGGCCACAAGATACCCAGATAACTAGTTAAACATTATTTCTGGGTGTGTCTGCGAGGTCCTACCAGGAAGAGATGAGTAGATTAGGATTTTAATCATTGGACTTAGTAAAGCACACTGACCTCTCCAGTGTGAGCATCGCCCAATCGGAGGAGGACCTGAACCGAGCAGAAAGGCGGACGCAGGGTGAATTTGCTCCGGCCCGAATGCCTGAGCTAGACCTTCAGTCTCCAGCACTCAGACTGGGACAGACGCCATTGGCTGTCCTGGATCTTGGGCCTTTGGACTTGGACAAGAATGACACCATCAGCTTTCCCGGGTCTGGCAGATCTTGGAACACATCAGCCCCCAATGCCATAAAGAGCCCACTACTTATTTTATCTTTCATCTTGTCTTGTCTTATCTTATCTAGCTGCTCTCAGCTACCCACAATACAGCCCCTGGGGTCCTGCGGTGGCTCGAGGTTAAACCCTGTTAAGGCTCCTGAATCAGACACACTTGGGCTCAAATCCTAGCTGTGTGACCTCGAGCAAGTCACCTCCCCTCCTGTGCCTCCACTTCCTCATCTGCACACTGAGGAAACCGTCCCTACCAGGAAAGATTGTTGTGTCTACAAAAGATTCGCCTGGCCCAGGGCCCAGTGTGTAGCAGGGGCTCCGATACCTTAAGTTTCCTTATCCCCACCCCATGTCATAATTTTTGCCAAGGGCCACATCTGAAGAAAGGATGTTAGAAAATTGGCTTCGGTCCACTTAAAATCTCAAAGGATAAAGTCGTCTTTGTGATTTAAAGATCCACTCCCTACACTGTGCTGTCCAGGTCCCCCCCACCCCCATTCCAGGGCCTTTGAACTTACTGAGCTTTGGCAGGAAATGGGTCCCCCACAGCAGAGAGATCCTAAAGAGCAGACCCTCCCTGCTTGCTTCCCACTGAGTGAAAGGACACAGGAGGAGCATTGAGGAGTGGAGGGGGCCCTGGGCTACCACTGCTGCCTGGATGCTGGTCCTGACTTGCCCACCGGCTCCCTGTCTGAACTTGACCAGGCCCCGTGCCTCTCAGGGCTCCATTGGCCCCAGCTGTCCAAAGGGGTTGGGCTCTGTGACCTCTGAGGTCCTTCTGGAGCAGGCATTCTGGGATGCAGGAAGTGGGACCCCTGGGCTGCCAGGAAGATCAAAGGGTAACTTCCCAGAGGAGGCCTTACAGCTGCCTGCCCTCCGGAGCAGCTCTGGGCTTCCTGCTCTGCACGGAGCCTCCTGTGCAGCTCTGGGAACAGTGGAGCCTCAGCCAAGGTCAGGCTGGGCCTCCTTGTACCACCCCCCTCCCCGCCCCAGTCCTGAGTCACAGGTTTGAGATACTTGACTCCATTTTCCTCTGTTAGCCACCTGGAATGGAGGCCACCTGGGATGAAAGAGCACCATGCTGTGTGTTCTTCAAGTTTAATGCACAGGAAATGACTATGCCTTAGGACACTGGGAAACTTCCCACTTGGCCCTTCCAAGGACCTCCCAGGATTCTGCATGGTTGATTGACCCTGTCTGCACTCGTCATACAGCCTTTGCGGTGGGGACACCTGCTTTGCCTGCCCTCCCATCCGCTGCTTCTGTCTGGTGGGTCTCTCCTTGCTCTGCTCAGTGCCATCCCTATACCTTTACAGGTGCTGTCTCTGCCCTCCCTTCCCCCATCCCTGGACTCACAGCCAGCCCCAGGTTTGGTACTTCCCCATGTCATCTCTCTTCTTCCTGGTCATCTCTCTTCTTTCTGGCAAAACCTCTGAGGGAGACATTATTGCCATCTTCGTTTTCCAGGGGGAGGAAGCAGACTCAGAAAGGTGTGATGCTGGGTGGAAGGTGTCTGGGTCTCTCCAGGCTGCGCTCTGCCTAGGACCCAGCCTCCTTCCTTTCTTCACATCCCGCACTCTGTCCACGCTCTCTGCCCCTGCTTCCACTGACTAGGACTCTTGGGTTTGCACAACACAGAAATGTACACACGCGCGCGCGCGCGCGCACACACACACACACACACACACGAGGTCTGTCTGGAAAAAGTCCAGCCATTGTTAATATAACAAGAATGGTTTGCATAACCTGGCAGCCAAGGAGAGTGGACTGGAATGCGCATGTGTGAGCAAAGACGACTTCACTGTACTAGTCAGTGGGGGCAGTAGATGCTATTGAGTGAGCATGTGTACTGTGTGGCTGTCGCATTCAAAATGATGAGCAAGTAAAGCAACAAATCTGCATCAGATTTTACGTTAAGCTTGAAAAATTTATCTATGGAAATGATTCGATGATTCAGAAGGCCGTAGCCATGGCAGCTGGTGACTAGACATTTTATCACAACAACAGCCCGCTCATGCATCACGTCTCATGCACAGGTTTTTTGGCAAAACATCAAATCACCCAGGTGACTCAGGCCCCCTACAGCCCATATTTGGCACCCTGCAGCTTCTAGCCTTTCTCAAAACTAAAATCACCTTTGAAAGGGAAGAGATTTCGGGCCATCAGTGAGATTCAGGAAAATACGACAGGGCAGCTGATGGCTATTGGGAGAACTGTGTGAGGTCCCGAGGTGCCTACTTTAAAGGAGACGGGGTATATTGTCCTACATACAGTGTTTCTTGAATCTTGTATCTTCTACAATAAATCAATAAATGTCTCTATTTTTCACACTACATGTCTGGATACTTTCTGGACAGACTATATATATAAATACACATACACATACAGAGAGAGAGATAGTATATGTGTATGTGTGTGTGTGTGTGTGTATATATATATATATATACACACACCAACTTTGTAAGATGATTTTGTGACCTGCTCCCCTGCCATAGTTTGAGGTTTGAGTTTAAAAATTGTTAATGTCTGCCCTGGCTGGTGCGGCTCAGTGGACTGAGCACCAGCCTGAGAAGTTAGGAGTTGCTGGTTCAATTCCCAGTCAGGCCACAAGCCTGGGTTGCGGGCCAGGTCCCCAGTAGGGGGCGCATGAGAGGCAACCACACATTGATGCTTCTCTCCCTCTCTTTCTTCGTCCCTTCCCCTCTAAAAATGAATAAATAAAATCTTAAAAAAAATAAAACTTGTTGCTGTCTATTTAGAGCTTAGCAAAGCATCTGGCATATAATGAGACCCCGGTAATTGTTCGCTGCCATCAGTGCTGTTGTTATTAACCGCAGACCCACCAAGACTGGAGGAAAATGAGCGTGACTGCGGCAGGCACCGATACAGTCAGCATTCTCTTGCTGGCCTCCGCCTTTCACCCAGGCTTCTCTTTCCGTGTGCCAGCATCTCTTCCTTACAATGGCCTTTGCTGCTCAGTAGAAGCCATAGCAGCAGGCTGCTCTAAGGTGAAGTCGGTATGGCTTTACGGCCCCAAAGGAAAAGAGCACTTTCCTTTCTCCCCTCCAGCTTCCCTAATAATCACAGCTAACGTTTATGGAGTGCTTGTGAGGACCAGACACTGTTCTAAGTCTTTACAGTTTTCTCTAGCACAGTTCTCATGATAACCTGGAGTACACGACAGAGATTGGCTGGATGCTCATCAGATCCATTTCCTTTTCCTGGACCCACAAGCGAACTACATTTCCTGGACCCTTTGCATCTGGGTGCGGCCATGTGACTAGCTCTTGCCAATGGAATGTAAGTAGAAGTGATGGACGGTCCATGGCAGTTAAGGGTGAATACTCCTCCCTCTTTCTTTGATCTGCCAGTTGTCAGAGGACAGGGCAACCTTGAAGCCATGTGTTAAAGATGGTGAGACCACATGGTAGAATGAGTGTGGATCTCTGAATGAGTTCACAGAGCTGAGCTGATGCCAGCTACGCCACCCACCTCTGACAACTCAGCAGTGGAGTGTGACGGCATAAGAAGTAACTTTGTTGTGCTGAGCCGCTGAGATATTAGGGTCATTATAGCAGCTAGCATTGCCCGGCTTTGTTAGTACAAGGTTAGCTTTGGTCCATATTTTATAGATAAGGAAGCTGAGGCACCAAGATGTTAAATATTATACACTTTGTTTTGGAGCTAGCAGGTGATGTAGTCATGCTTTTAATGGGAAAGCCACATAGTAAGTCCACAATTTACCCACTATTCTATGCTGTAGATCAGGGTCGGCAGACTCCAGCCTACACAGGCCAGATCCCAGCCAGGACGATTCCTTTATGCGTTGTCTTTGGCTACTTTCACCTGCAAGGGCAGGGTTTAGTACAGAAGTGATAGTTGTGAAAGAGATCATGTCTCCTTTTCTCCCCAAAGCTAAAATGTTTACTGTCCAGCCTTTTACTTTTTGTTTGTTTGTTCGTTTATTTAAATCCTCACCTGAGGATATGTTTATTGGTTTATGGAGTTTAGAGAGAGAAGAAGGAAAGGAGGGGGAGGAGAGAAAGAGAGAGAAACATCATTTTTTTTTTCCACCCTTTGATGCATTCATTGGTTGATTCTTGTATGTGCCCTGATGGGGCATTGAACCCGAAACCTTGGTGGACTGGGATGATGCTCTAATCAGCTGAGCTACTTGACCAGGGCTGAGTTTTAATTTTATCTTTAGTTATTTATTTACTATATACTCAATTATATATATATGTACATACACACCCATACACATGTGCTTCAAATTAGCATATTTTAATTATACTTATCCTTTAATAAATGATGAGTTCAAGGCGAATATTTATTTGGAAAATGTCCAGTTATCCAGTTGGCCTTGGCATATGTGGACTCTAAAAAATGTTGTTGGTTTTTTTCAGAATAAGTTAATTTCAGTTCTTAACCGTTCAAGCTAATTTGGGTGCAATTCGTGTTTGTGTTTAAATAGTGGACTCAAAATAAGCAATAATAGCAGAGTGGTGGTGAAGAAAATTGAACTTGAGTGAGTTTAATTCTGACATTCTATGTGACCACCTGGAGTTTCTCCCCCACGTATGACATTTTTTGGAACTTTAGAAAAAATGTAGTCATTCAGTTCAGGGGCGCTTTGTTGATGGAAAATGCTGCAGACTGAAGCGCAGTGAAAAGTCTTCCCCAGACAAAACCGTTGGCCCCCCAAAGCGGCGCATGACATCGAGATGATGTTTGAAAAATTAACCCCAGCCTTTGAAGAGCTGTGTGATCCAAAGGGGGACCCGGGCAGATTCTGCTCTCCGCTGCATGTGGCAATTTTCCCGAGTTATCTTTTGTCAAGTGTGAAGTTTTAGGTGAGGTCAATCAGACACAAAGATATCTGAACCAGCCGGAATCAGCCTTGATGCCGGAACAGTAAAACATCAAGCTTTCAAATTGCTCCTTGCAGGTTCGCGAAGAGAATTGTGGAGAAGATCATTAGCTCTGCAACAGCACGGGTCAGGAAGTGGACGTGTACACAGGAGAAAAAGCACATTCGGAAGGAGGGAGCCGAGAGAAACCACAGAAGATGCTGGCCTTCCTCGGCCAGCGGAAATGAACGGGAAAAGGTTGGAAGGCCACGGCCCTTTCACCCAGAACTGGGTGCTCCTGAAACACACGGATCAATAACGTCAACTTCCAGGCATTTTGTCTGGTTTTGCAAAAGAAGAAAAATTTTGGGAGTTTTTTTTCTTAACCAAGTCTGTTAGAGATATTTGATGAATTTCTGGTGAAAATAATTTAGTAGACAGTTTTTGATTGTGGAGATGTCTGAACCAGTATCAACCCCAAGGACACAAAGCCAGGACCAGCACTGCAGCTTCTTGGAGCTACTGTGAGAGGGGATTTCTGTGAGTCCCTCCCAGACTTTCCCCTGCGTTTATGACCTTTTTTTTTTTAAACTATGTGCATATCTGTTGATTCATATGAAAGAAACTTTTCTAAATTAAAATGAATAAAAAGTATTCTTTGTTCATCTATTGAGTGAAGACTGATTTACAAGTCTGGCTACATTTTCAGGAATAGGAACATATTCATAAAATAAATTCTGATGCAGGCATGAGAAATCACAGCAGTTAAAGCACAAAAGACAGAAAGTGTACAGTTGTCATGCATTTCTGTGACACAGACCAGTATGTAGGTGCACGCTTTTCCTCCTGTCCTCTAAAACGACACTCATCGAAGAAAAAATCATTAATCCAGTATTTTCTTCCTTTTGTGTCTTATCATATTTTTTTAATATTGGATTTTCTCATAATGCTATTGGCATCTCTGTGTTTCTTTTCTGGGCCATTATTATCATTCATATTATTTCATGATTATTTTTGAAAAATAATTTTGCCACATAGAAGAAAAAAGTCTGAATTAAAAAAAATCTGGCCTTGACAGGTGTGACTCAGTGGACTGAGTGCCAGCCTGTGAACCAAAGGGTCGCCAGTCATGTGCCTGGTCAGGTCATGTGCCTGGGTTGCAGGCCAGGTCCCTGGTGGGGGGTTGTGCGAGAGGCAACCACACATTGATGTTTCTCTCCTTCTCTTTCTCCCTTTCCCTCTCTAAAAAAAAAAGAAATCTGTTCTGGGTGTTGAATGCCTAGGTAAGACATTGAGAAGGATGCAACCTTGGACAGTGTTCCCACCGAAAGTGCATAATCTGACTCTGAAATGAGGAAACCTCAGACAAACAGAAATTGAAAGGCATTTTACAAAATAATTTGCCCATGACTCTTCGAAAATGTCAAGGTCAAGAGAGGCAAAGAAAGGCTCAGGAATTGTTTCAGATTAAAGGGACTAACGAGATATGACAATTAAATGCAATGTGATATCCTGGATTGGATCGTGGACTGGGGGAAATAGTTATAAAG